>CAUYUJ010000308.1:41736-54236 GCA_963575745.1 Prorocentrum cordatum
CGTCCATGCAGGTAAACTTGCCAGAGTCTAAAAAAACAGGCTCTCTCCGTCGCACGCCACCGCCCTGAGCTCCGACGGCACGGTGGCTTCAAGTCGGGCTTGCCCCTCAAAACGACGCGAAGATCGAGACAAAATCCCCTCAAAACGACGCGAAGATCGAGACAAAATCGGATCGGGATAGCTCGAAATCTCTGAGAGTCGGCGGGTTTGGAGGATGCATTGGGCGCCGCGGCCGCTCCAGAGCGTTCCGGAACGCTCTGAGAGCGCTCCGGAACGCTCTGGAGCGATTTACCCCGATCTTAGCCCTGTTTTAGCACGGTGGCTTCAAGTCGGGCTTGCCCCTCTGCGGGGGAGATGTTCCAGAGTACAGTGCCGCTTTTTTAATGCATGCTCCGCGTGCGGATCATGCATTGAACATGCAGGGATCTAGTACGGAAAACAACGATGTGTTCATGCATACATTCATTCATCAATTAGTTGTGGATTAAACATCCAATATCTTTAACAATCCTATGTATTAGAAACTGCCCTGTAGTCAAAACATAGTCTGACGGTAGCTTCGCGTCGCGTCGACCGGTGGCGACGCCGCCGCTGGCGTTCAAGGTTGAAGGCCAGCGGCGGCCCAGAATCGGTCGATGTTGAACGATCTGACGTTTCGGAAACGGCCGCACCTTTCAAGGCGGGACGATCCCCGCGCTGTCAGGAGCCGTCGCTGGGGGTTGGGACGACACGAACCTGCCGTATTTGTTTTCTCGATCCAGGCGTTGTGGCCTCGGGTTCGGAAGCCGTGTCCCGTCGTCGGGCCCCAGGGCCCTCAAAAAAGTGGCCACGGGCGAGAAACTGGACAAGGGAGAGTGTTCGGGACGTCTTGGGCGCGGGTTGGGACAAAGCATATCGGCGGATGTCAGGTCTCAAGGGTTCGTTGGACATGATTAGTTTCGCTCGTTCGGCCCTGTTCGAGCATCTCAAGAGCAGGGAGATCAGAGGGCACGGCCGCCGATTCCCTTCATGCAAGACGGTCCTTCGCGACCCTGCGCGAGCTGGGCCTTGTTGCAGCTCCCGAGTTTTTTGACCGATCCCCATCCCCACTGGGTCCAGGTATCTCAGCCCCACCAGCCCACCCCGCATTTGGGGATAGGCCCGCGAAACCAGGAGGGAACACCAGACATCCCCACCTGGCCGGTGAAGTCGGCCGGTCGGGCCAAGACCATGCCACTGGGGACGAGGATCGGCTAAACGATGCTCGATCGTCCCCCCTGCCTCCCCCCTCCCCCCCTCCGCTTTCGAGCTGGTTGCAGCGCTCAGCGAGTTCGCGTCTGTGTCTCGGGCGCTATCCAGTTGCGCTGCCGCGCGATTCCGCCACCGCGCTCGGGCGGGCGGGGTGGGGGGGGCGCCTAACGTAACGGACCTCCCCTTCCGCAAGCTTTGTGCGTGGGGCCGATGTATGTTTGGAGGGCCAAAACAGCAGTGACCTTGGCCACAAACAGGAACGCGTCCTGTGATCGTTTGTTCATTCGCTGTTTTGCCGATCGGCGCGGGACACTTCCGTGAGTTCTTGTTGGAGAATTTGATGACGAATGTGCGCAGCGCAAAGGCGGGAAACACATCTTGAAAGCGGCCCGCCCTCCATCCGTGACATTCTTGCGAACTTTTGAGACGAATGTGCGCGGCGCGAAGGCGAGAGCCACACTTTGAAAACGACCTGGCTTCCATCCGTTCAACTTTTGGAAACTGTTGAGACGAGTGTGCGCGGTGCCTAGAGCGAGAACCGTATTTTGAAAAGGAAACGCCCTCCATCCGTGAAGCATTTGCAAACACGAATGTGTGCCGCACCAAGGCTAGAGCAACATTTTGAGAACCACCCGCCATCCATCTGTGTAGCTCTGACAAACTTTGAAGACGAATGCGCGCGGCGCGAAGGCTAGAGCCACATGTCGAAACCGACCCGCCCTTCATCCGTGAAGCTGTTGCACACTTTCTAGACTGATGTGCGCGGCGCTAAGGCGAGACCCACATTCTGAAAACGACCCGCCCTCCATCCGCGAAACATCTGCAAGCTCATATGACGAGCGTGTGCGGCGCTGCGGCGACTTTCGCACGTTACGAACGACCCGTCCTCCATCCACGAGCGTCTTGCATACGCTCAAAGCGAATGTGCGCGGCGCTGAGGCGAGAGCAACATGCTGATGACGGGCCTGTTTTCCACCACCACCACCATAAGTTGGAGGGGGGAAGGAGGAGGAGGGCGAGGAGGAGGAGGAGGAGGAGGACGAACAGGAGGAGGAGGAGGAGGAGGAGGAGGAGGAGGAGGAGGAGGAGGACCCCCCCCTCCAACTTGGTGGTGGTGGTGGAAAACACGCCCAGCATGCTGAAGGCCACCCAGGGCCCTCCAGAGGGGCGCACCCCGCGGGGGCCTCGACGGGTGCATCCGATGGCTCCTCGGAGGACGAGGCGGTGCTGCTGCCGCTGCCCGCGCCTCGTCGGCCACGGCCGGGCTCGCCTCGAAGCCCTGGTGAGCACGCGCCCCGGGAGACTGGGAGGAATGGGTCGGCAGGAGGAGGAGGAGGAGGAGGAGGAGGAGGAGGAGGAGGAGGAGGAGGAGGAGGAGGAGGAGGAGGAGGAGGAGGAGGAGGAGGAGGAGAGGAGGAGGAGGAGGAGGAGGAGGACGAGGAGGAGGAGGAGGGCGCCATCGACAGGGAAGGTGAGGGCCACGAGGTCCGCCGGCTCGACGCCCGCGTCGCCCGCGCCCGCCCCCTCACTCTTATCCGCAACTGCGGGGTGCTACGCACCATGGCAGGGATCGTGATCTCCCCAGATTTCTCGGGAGCCTCGAGACGGGGGTCCATGCAAACGGGGGTCAGCCAGAGCGCCCGATCTTGCAGGATCCTGCAGGGCCAGGGTCGCACCGACCCGAGCTTGGGTGCAGGACCTTGCATGATCTTGCAGGATCCTTGGCGCTGACCCGGGCTTGGGTGCAGGATCTTGCAGGATCTTCCAGGATTCTGCAAGGCCCGACAGACCCAGGCCTGGATTGACCCGGGTCAGATCTGGACGCCGGAAATGGGTACCGAAAGAATGGGAACAATGCCCAACAGCAGTTCCTGTTCATTCTGAACAGGACTCGCTGTCCGCGCCGCCGCGGCCTGTGTCCATTCGAGACAGAAGGCCGCCTGCCAAACAGCGGCTGCTGTTGGTTTGGGACAACATTTTTTGTTGGGCATTGTACCCATTCTTTCGGTACCCATTTCGGGCGTCCAAATCAGAGGATCCCCGAGATTTCATGGCGCCTCTTCTTCCTTCGCTGCGTCCCTTGGCCCCCCTGGCCTCGTCCACGCTCGTGCCTCGGGCCAGGACCTGCGACCCCCCCCCTCTCTCGGACGCCCCCCTCGCCTGCCCCCGAGCTCCCGCGTGGCTCCAGAGGGCGCCGACGGGTAGGACTTCCAGCTGCCGGCCGCGTCCGGGGAAGTGCCAGGGGAGTCTCCAGGGAGGCCTCCAGGGAGCCGCCATATCGGCCCCCCCAGGGGGGCCCGCGAAGGGCCTGGCGAGCCCTCCGTGCGGCATCCGTGGGGCTTCGGGCCGCGTCCTGGCCTCTCGGCTCGCGCGGGCTCCCTGGGCGCGGCCGGCAGGGCTCGGGGCGGGTGCTGCGCGGACCCCTTCGCGTGGGAGGGCACTCGGCCCAGCTCAGAGCCCCGAATCATCAGGGGTAACTCGGGTCAGGGTTAACTCGGGTTCGTTTTTCGGGAGTCCGAACCCGAGTTACCCCGGACCCGAGTTACCCCGGATATTTCGGGCGACCACCTCTCAGCGCCGGGTGGCGCAGACCCCGCCAAAGCCCTCCTTAGCGCCAGTCCGAGGCGGGAGTTTATCCATATCCACCGCCTGGAGGGTCAGTTTTCGGAGCCTCGGCAGGCGGTGGATATGGACATATTCGGGCCGCCGGGGGCCGAACTATACTCACATCCACCGCCCGCTGGGGCACCAGGACGGCGGTTCCCAGGCGGTGGATGTGGATAAGTCCCCGCCTCGCACCACCTCTCGGAGCCGGGTGGCGCAGACCCCGCCGAAGCCCTCCTCAGAGCGCCAGGGCGCCGAGCTTCTCGGGCCGGACGAAAGGGGGGGATTAAGCAAGGGGGGGTACGAAATCTGCTGCATGCAGCTGGTTTGGGCTCCACCGAGGGGCCCATTCCTCGATACATGGCTGCCTCCGGCGCCGGGAGGCGCCGGGAAAATCAGCCACGCGAGCTGATTCTCAACCCCCCCCCTTTGCTATCCCCCCCCGTTCGCCCGACCCGAGCATCGGGCTGCGCAGGCACTGCCGAGGCCCCCCCCCCCCCCGGTGATGGCGGAGGAGCGCCCAGCTGGCCCGGCCCGGCGAGGGGCCCCCGTGCGGTCCCGGGAGACCTCGGCCTGCGGCCGCACCGCGCGCGGCGTGCGCTCCCGTGCCCCGCCCGAGGGCGGGCGGAGGGCGCTTCCCAGGCTCACCACCCTCCAAACCACCCCAGCCCAACCCGGAGGCTTCAGTTTTAGGGGCAAAAAGTGGCATAAACATAAAAACTCGGAGGTCCGCGCGGATTTCTCGGATCGGCGCTGGGGCCCCCCGGCGGCGCCTCCGGCGCCGCCCCTGGCGCGCTCCGCGCGCCAGGGAGGGGGTTCCAGCGCC
Source organism: Prorocentrum cordatum (assembly GCA_963575745.1). Taxonomy (NCBI): domain Eukaryota; class Dinophyceae; order Prorocentrales; family Prorocentraceae; genus Prorocentrum; species Prorocentrum cordatum. Next base: position 46,397 of record CAUYUJ010000308.1, read on the forward strand.
GATCCGAGAAATCCGCGCGGACCTCCGAGTTTCTATGTTTATGTAACTTTTTGTTTGTTCCCCTAAATTTGCCCTCCATTTCCAGTTGAGGGGGGGCGGGGAACATAGCAGAAACACACATGAAGCCCGTACCCCCCCCCCCAAGCCGAAATTCGGGTCTTCGGGTTGGGTTGGGGTGGTCTGGCAGGAAGTCACAGGCGGCGACTCCCCGTCTCCCCCTGGCCGTGGTGCATGGCACGGTTGGATTCTGTCGATTCGGTGGAGTTTTCTGCTTCGGCCGATCTGCGAGCAAAGAGAGCCGACGCACCGCCCCAGAGGAGCAAGCGGCCAGCGACCCCGGCGAGGGGCCGGCGGACGCCGCCTCCAGTGATGACGAGCAGGACTTCGGCGCCGCTGCCAGCTTTGCCTTGAGCGGCCGTCGCGGTGCCACACGCGAGTGCTGCGCACGCGCGCGAGTGCGCATCGCGTTGTCGCTCCGAGTGGATGCAGTGCGCTGGGCTACGGCAGACACGTGCGATAAGAACTCCGCTCCGTGCAAGAGTTGTCGATCTCAGATGGTCCTGCGGTGCCCTAGAGCTTCGGTGTGTCCCTGGGGCCATCGGTCGGCCACGCGTAGGGGGCGGTATGGGGAGGAGGGGGGGAAGGCTTCTGAGAAGCACCCCTGCTTCTTAGAAGGCGCGGGCCTTGTCTAAAGATGCAAGGCTGGCGCCTTCTGAGAAGCAGCCTCCTTTCAGAAAGCCTCCCTCCTTCGAAGGTGCCTCTTGGTATCACGCTACACGGCGGAGCGTCGCACGTGCAGCGAGACGCAGCGTGACCAGAGGCGCGCCGCGCTGTCCCACGTCTGCCGCAGCGCGGCGTGGCGCACACGCACACGCACACGCACACGCATACGCGCACGCGCACGCACCCGCACACGCACACGCACACGCACACGCACACGCACACGCACACGCACATGCGCACGCACCCGCACACGCACTCGCACACACACACAGGCACTTTTTGATCTGCAGGGCGAGAGCGAGCCTCTTCCGCTAAAAGCTCCGCGGGACGCGCACAGCTTTAATTGACAGAGAGGGGGCGAGAGCAGGGGGAGTCCGGGGACAGCGGGTCCGCCACGCGCAGAGGGGGGTGGGGGAAGGGGGGGGGGCTTCCCAGAAGCGCCCCCTGCCTCGCAGAAGGCGCGGGCCTTATCTGTACATTGGAGGGCCGGCGCCTTCCAAGAAGCAGCCTCCTGCCAAAAGAAGCCCTCCCCCCTGCCTCCACCCCCTCGTGCGCGCCGCCAACCAAACGGGGGGCGCAGGACAGGGCCCTGAGGGGGTCTTCAGGGCCCCTGCTGGCCCCCAAGATGGGCCCCGAAGGTCTGAAGGGCCCCTTCGGGGCCCTTCTCTTCGCCTCCTCCTTTGTGTGGCCACCCGTTGCCACCCAGGCCCCGGCTCGAACGGTGTTGTTTGGCGATTTCGTGGGCCGTTTTCGCTTCGATTTCGCCTTGGCAGCAGAGGCGGGTTGGGCACAGAAGGAAGGAACACAGAAACCGAGCGAAAGCGGATAACACCGTTTAGGTTGAGCCCTGTTACCGCCCGCCCGAGCCGCTCGGGGGTCTCCCCTCCCGGTGATGGGCCTGTTTTCCACCACCACCACCACCATGAGCTGGAGGGGGGAAGGAGGTGGAGGAGGAGGAGGAGGGGGAGGAGGAGGAGGAGGAGGAGGAGGAGGAGGAGGAGGAGGAGGACGATGAGGAGGACGAAGAGGAGGAGGAGGAGAAGGAGGAGCACTGTAAACCCAAGAGTCATCAACGATATTGGAGTAAACCCTCCCTCCAAGCGCTCTCTTCATAGGCCCCTGGTTTGTTTCCATTGAGGGAACAGCCTCGTTGGAAGACAAACGTTTGAAGACCCTGAAGCATGCCAAAACATGATTCACGGGATTCCAACGCTACGGATCAAACTGATCGTTGCGTTTTGACCATCCAGAATCGCACAATAATGCCATTCCAGGGACTTAAGAACGCCATTCCAGGGACTTCAACACAGAGAATCAACATAACTGTTGCGCCCGCATAATCCTGAATCCTTCCAAAGAATGTCTGGTACGTTGATGATGAAAACCCGTGAAGCTCTTACAATTTGTGTGCAACGAATGTGCGACGCGCTCAGGCGAGAGCCACATTTTGAAAAGGAGCCGCCCTCAATCCGTGAAGCTCTTGCAGTTTTAACAACGAATGTGCGCCGCGCTCAGACGAGAGCCACATTTTGAAAAGGAGCCGCTCTTAATCCGTAAAACTCTTGCGAACTTTCAGAACGAATGTGCGCCGCGCTCAGGCGAGAGTCACATTTTGAAAACGACCCGCCCTCAATCCGTGAAGCTGTTGCGAACTGTTACACGAATGTACGCCGCGCTAAGGAGAGAGCCACATTTTGAAAACCACCCGCATCCATCTGTGAAACTGTTGCTCATGTTGTAGCTTCAGAGTCATAAATGGTGAGGACGTCTGAAACGTTTGCCATAAAAAAAAACGGGCCTTGGGGTGCGACAGGGATAAGGTATTCATAAGGAAAGGGAGGAGGAGGAGGAGGAGGAGGAGGAGGAGGAGGAGGAGGAGGAGGAGGAGGAGGAGGAGGAGGAGGAGGAGGAGGAGGAGGAGGAGGAGGAGGAGCGGGAGGAGGAGGAGGAGGAGGAGGAGGGAGGAGGAGGAGGAGGAGGAGGAGGAGGAGGAGGAGGGAGGAGGAGGAGCTGGGAGTGAGGAGGAGGAGAGGAGGAGCTGGTGCAGGAGGAGGGAGGAGGAGGAGAGGAGGAGGAGGAGGGAGGAGGAGGAGGAGGAGGAGCTGGTGGCAGGAGGAGGAGGAGGAGGAGGAGGAGGAGGAGGAGGAGGAGGAGGAGGAGGAGGAGGAGGAGGAGGCGGAGGAGGAGGAGGAGGAGCTGGTGCAGGAGGAGGAGGAGGAGGAGGAGGAGGAGGAAGAGGAGGGGGAGGACCCCCTCCCCCTCCTTCTGGTGGTGTCGGTGGAAAGCAAGCCCACCACTCGGCGCGCGGCCTGCGCCCGCCGTGCGGCCGCGGAGGGGGTCGGGGAGCGCACGCGCGCCTCCGCGGCAGGGCGGCGCGGGCGACCAGGCGCTGGTTTCCGCCCGCGGAGGCGCTGGCGCAGCTGGCCGCGGTCGAGGGGGCGGGCGCGAGGACGACGGGCGGGGGGGGGGAGGGAGGGAGGGAGGGAGGGAGGGCGGGAGGCGGGCGGGAGGGAGGGCGGGCGGGAGGAGGAGGAGGAGGAGACGGAGGAGGAGGAGGAGGGATCAGGAGGAAAAGGAGGAGGAGGAGGAGGAGTAGGAGGAAACGGATCAGGAGGAGGAGGAGGAGGAGGAAGGAAGAGAAAAAGAAAAGAGGAGGAAGGAGGAGGAGGAGGCGGAGGATGAGGAGGAGGAGAAGGAGGAGAGGAAGAAGGAGGAGGAGGCGGAGGCGGAGGGCTGATGAGGAGGACGAGGAGGAGGAGGCGGAGGTGGAGGAGGAGGCGGAGGAGGAGGAGGAGGAACAGGAGCAGGAGCAAGAGCAGGAGCACGAGCAGGATCAGGAGTAGGAGGAGGATGTGATGATGATGTTGCTGCTGCTGCTGCTGCTGCTGATGATGATGATGATGATGATGATGAGGAGGAGGAGGAGGAGGAGGAGGAGGAGCAAGAGCAGGATCATGAGCAGGAGGAGGAGGGGGAGAGGTGGAATGTCCGTCTTCGGCGGGTAGCGCGTTTCTCTTCACTAGTACTATGTGCGCGTCGACCGCCCAGGGGCGACGCGCGCACATGCTATATGCGTCGTGGCTGGCGGCTGGCGCTTTCTGGCCGTACTTGCAGTTGTCAACTCCGCTGCTCGCGCAATCATCCCACCCACCCACCCGCAACTTGGTTTGCAAACCCCATGCGGAAGCGATTGCGATGAGTGCTTGTTGTTGGCTGCTGCATCTCTGCGGCCGCGCTAGCCCTCGCATGCTTGCGCGCGCAGCGGCCAGCTAGTTTGGCGCGACCGACGCGAACGTGGTGGCGCTGACCGCTCGGCACATCCCAGCGGGCACTTCAATGCGAGTCGACTTGGGCGGGGGCGGTATCATGACAACGTCGACAACAGTAGACACGATGATGATTGTAGCGATGCTGGCGACGATGCTGACAGCGACGACGGGGCAGCCAGTGACGGCGCCGATGCTGATCACGCCGACGACGATGACGGCGTCTTCGCGTCGGTGATGCAGGTTTCGAAGGAGGTCGAAATACGCGCGTGGCACACGCGTGAGCGTGGCCCGCGTGGTACTATTATCTAATTGCTTCGTTCATTCCGCCGGCCCATATTGCGTCGCCGCTGTCGTTTGTCGAGGTGTTGTTGTCAATGCGGTGCGTATGGGCGGCTGCCATTTTTCGGAGGCGGTGAGTGGCGGGTCAGAGGCCTTACGGATGTTGGTTGGGCTCTCGTGGCTGGCCTCTCAAGGGGCCTTTGGGAGGCAGTTTTGAGGCCTCTTGGGGGCCGTGTTGGGGCCTCTTGGGGCCTCTTGGGGGCGTCTTGGGGCTTCTTGGGGTGCCTCTTGGGGGCCCCGTGGGCCTCTTGGGGCCTCTTGGGGCCTCCTAGGGGCCTCTTGGGGCTGTCTTGGGGCTCTCTTGGGCCGTCATGGGTGCCTCTTGGGTTGTCTTGGGGCCATCTTGGGCCGTCTTGGGGCCCTCTTGGAGGCTTCGTGGGCCGTCTTGGGCCGTCTTGGAGCGCCAGTACGCCGAGAAGGCGAGAACGCCAAAAACCGTCAGAAACTGAAGGGGAATCACGCATTTCTGCCCCTGTGTGCCCTCTTGGGAGGTGTCTTGGAGGCCTCTTGTGGCGTCTTGAAGGCGCTTTGGGTTGTATGGAGGCAATCTCTGGCTTCTTGGATCGCTCTTGGACCGTCTCGGGCCATGTTGAGCTCTCTTGGAGGCCACTTGAAGCGCTCTTGAGAAATTGCCGGGGCCTAGCCAGGATCTGCCCAGGACCCGGCCGAGACCTGCCCGGGATCTTGCCGGGACCTTGCCGGGATTTGCGGGGGTACTTTTCGTCTGGGGACCCCAGGGGCGGGCGGCCCCGCGCGCGCGAATTTGATTGAAATGTTAACGAGTTGCCGGAAATCTTAGTACGCCCTTGGCCCGTTGGGCCAGCGAGTTTGACGCGGATCTTGCCACCCCAGCGCGCGCGTAAGGGCGTTCGAACGATTTCGACATGCGCGCTCGCGAAGCCCGTTTGGTAGCATTTTGCGTATGAAGTTGTACAACATGCATGGTTTTCTTAGGAATTCGCAAGAACGCGCGCATTTTTGGTTTGTTTGAAATCCGTGCTGCGAAACGTCGCATTTTTGTTATATGTTTCTTGGACACTCGATTTTTACATCCTTATGGAACCCTCGATTTTTGAAGGATTCCGGCATGCGCGCGCGACGACGCGTGCGTGTGCAGTTTATTTTTTTTTGTTTTTTTTTTTTCTCCCCCCTCTCTTTATGGAAAGGATAATGTATAATATGTTCGGGTCGGACGCGCGTTTCCGAGGAGGACGCATAGTACTAGCCTATTTTTGTGCGTCCCAGACGAGGATGTGGGATGAGGAAGAGGAGGGGCAGGAGGAGGAGGAGGAGGAGGAGGAGGAGGAGGAGGAGGAGGAATGGGATGAGGAGGTAGGGGAGGACCATTGGGGGAAGAGGAAGAGGGAGACCGGAAGGAGAGCTGCAGCAGAGGGCAGCACCGGGCAGCGCAGGGCAGCACCAGAAAGCAACAGCAGGGCAGCGGATAGTTGGTGAGAGCAGCAGGGCAGCGCTCGCACTGGGACTCGCTCGCTGTAGGTCAACGGCTCAGAGGGTCCTCGAGCGCGGGCAGCAGATGGAAGTGCGAATTGCGATCGAGCGTCGTCGAAGGCACCGTGAACGAGACGTCGGACACGGGGATGCAACCGATGGGTGATGGATTGGATGGCTTGGACTTGTTCACGCAAAGTCTCACTCACCCTCAGACTCGCTCGCGTTCAGACACTTCTGGAGGAACCCGCAGGCACGTGTATACGCATCTGGGGATACCCGCGTCGCGGGGACGCGCTGCAGCTTGATATGGTGAGGGGAAGAGGAAAAGTGGAAACATGGGGGGGGAGCGGGGGTATGAGCAGCCGCGATGGGGACTGGGGCGAAGGCAATGGGAGAGCGGACGGGGCAGAGGCTTAGGGGAGGGCAGGAAATGGAACGGGACGGGGGCGTTGAGACGGAGTGCGAGAAGTACGACGGGGGGCGCGTCCCCCACCCCTCCCCGTCAAGCACCCATTCCTGGACCCTCCGCCAGTGCGTTACGAGCAGCCCTCCTTGAGGGGAGCCAGGCCCTTGCGACGAGGAGAGGCCCTCGGGACAGCCCAGCGGAGATCCTCGCGCAGGCATCTCGAGGTGTCTCGAAGCCTCCAGGGGTTCCATAGGGGGCCTTCGGAGGGCCCCCTGGAGCCCCTGGAGGCCCCTGGAGGCCCTGGGTCGCCCGCCGAGGGCTTCCGGAGGCCTGCCGGGAGTTCCCCGGAGGCGCTCCGAGGGCGCCCGCAGGGCGGGGGGAACGTGCCCGCGCCAGGAGATGCTGGCAGCGTTGTGGGAGCCGAGCGCGGTCGCGCGGCTGTGGCGGCTGGCGGGCGACGTCGACTCCGGGGGCGCGTCGGGCGCGCGCCGGGGCACTGGCGCGGTGGAGCACGCCCTGCGCTGCCTTGCCCTGGTGGGCGCGCGCGCAGGCCCAACGACGACGACGACGGCGACGACGACGACGAAGACGACGGCGTCGGCGGCGGCGGCGGTGGCGACGCAGGTCCGACGGTGACGACGACGACGGCGACGACGACGACGGCGACGTCGACGCCGACGACGCCGACGCCGACGCTAGCGCCGACGCCGTCGCCGACGCCGACTGCACCGCCGCCGCCGCCGCCGACGACGACGACGAAGACGACGACGCCGACTGCGCCGCCGCCGCCAACGGCGACGACGACGACGACGACGATGCCTCCCATGACGCGGGCCCGACGGCGACGAGAACGACGCAGGCCCGACAGCGACGACGACGATAACGTCGACGACGATGACGGCGACGGCGACGGCGACTGCGACGGCGACGGCGACGGCGGGTGCGGCGGCGACGACGACCATGACGCAACACCCGCCGCCGCCGCCGCCGCCAATTACAACGCCGACGACGACGCCGACGATGTCGACGCCGCCGACGAGGAGGACGACAACGATGACGACGACGACGGCGACGCCGACGACGCCGACGAAGACGTCACGCCGACGACGACCGACGACGCCGACGCCGATGCCGACGGTGCCGCCTCCGCCTCCGCCTCCGCTTCCGCCGACGCCGCCGCCGCCAACGACGACGCCGACCGCGTCGACGCCGCCGACGACGACAACGACGATGACGACGGCGACGCCGACGACGACGACGACGAAGACGACGCTAACGCCGCCGACGCCCGACGACGCCGACGCCGACGCCGACGCCGACGCCGACACTGCCGCCTCCGCCTCCGCTTCCGCCGACGCCGGCGCCGACGCCGGCGCCGCCGCCACCGACGCCGCCGACGGCGACGACGACGACGACGACGCCGACACTGCCGCCTCCGCCTCCGCTTTCGCCGACGCCGACGCCGACGACGCCGCCGCCGACGACGACGACGACGATGACGATGTCGACGACGACGCAGGCCCGATGGCGACGACGACGACGACGACGACAACGACGACGACGATGACGACGGCGACGACGACGGCGACTACGACGGCGACGGCGACGGCGGGTGTGGCGGATGCGGCGGCGACGACGACGACGACGGACG
>CAUYUJ010000308.1:59236-94236 GCA_963575745.1 Prorocentrum cordatum
TTGTTGTTGTTGTTGTTGTTGTTGCTGTTGTTGTGGTTGTTGTTGTTGTTGCTGTTGTTGTGGTTGTTGTTCGTTTTGGCTTGTTCTGTTTTGCGTGGGTCTGTCTGGCCCACCCCTGTCCCCATCCCCATCCCCATCCAGACCCCCACCTGGTGGTCAATCGGAGGAGGAGGAGGAGGATCGGAGGAGGAGGAGGAGGAGGAGGAGGAGGCCCCCCACCCCCTCCTCCTACTCCTCCTCCTCCTCCTCCTCCTCCTCCTCCTCCTCCTCCTCCTCCTCCTCCTCCTCCTGGGGGGAATGTCCCCATCTGGTGGTAAAATCGGCCCGCGGGGCCGCCCCACGCCCGTGGGGACGGCGGGGCGGCCAGACGGTGCTCGGGGGCTGGTCGTGGGGCTGGGCGCGGGGCCAGGAGCGCTACTCGAGAATGCTCAGGGGATTCTCGAGAATGCTGCAGGGAGCCTGACGAACACTTCGGGAGTCCTTCCTGAATCCTTTTTTCGGGATCGGGACTCCTTTCTGAGATCAGCACGAAGCCTTTGGATTCCCCACTGGGCCCCAGGAGTCCTCAGGTACTCCAGATTTCGTAACAAAAGGGAGGGGGTCTGGACCCTCCAAGACGAGCCATTTCAGACCCCCCCCCCCGTGGGAGAACCCTCCAAAACATCGTCCCCAGACCCCCCCAGGCCCTCCAAGATAGCCTGGATGAGACCCCCCCGAAATGAGACCCCCCTCCCTTTATTACGAAATCTGGAGTAGCCATGGGGCGGTCGCGAGCCTTAGCCCAGCGCTGTTCGGCCACTGGAAGTGCCCGCGTCCACGTTCAGCTCCCTCGGGGATGGACAGGACCCCCACCCCGACACGTCGACTAGTGAATTGTCCGTCTTCGGTTCTCGAGAGGGCGCCGCGGCCGTCATTTTCCAGGCTTGCGCCCGCGAGGTTTGGGGGCCCGAGGCCGTTTTCACTAGACCACGTTTTGCTCATGGGGATTCTGCCCATCCTCGAGTGGGTCCCCGGGCAGGGCTCGACCTGAGAGGTGTTTTGGCGATTTCGTAGGCCGTTCTTGTTCTGGTTCCGCTTCTGCGGCAGAGGAGGAACAAATGACAAACCGAGGGGCAGCGGAAACAACACGACAACGAAGCACACCGTTTAGGTCGAGCCCTGCCTCCGGGGATCTTTACAGAGTGGCGAAGCGTCCCGACCTGCCTATAATCCCACCAGGGCAGGTTCTGGGTGCTTCCTGCGGTCTGCGCGACCTGGTCTTAGTCCTGGACCGTTCCTGGCTCAGGCAGTCTTGTGGAAATTCGTAGATTCGATGTTCTGCTAAAGCTGCTGTTGTCATGGCCGCGTGGTGTTTGTGCGAAGAGCATGGCGTGGTAGGCCCATCGGAGTGGGGATGCGGTCGGCCCCTGCTCAAGATCTCGACCCCTTCCCCAGGGTCGGCTCTGCGTCCCGGGCCGGTTCCTGGCAGCCCCAGGGCCGGGAACGGGCTCCGGATGCCCAAGATCACATGAGCCGTCAGGCTTTTTGTTGCAGTTGACGGAGGCCGTGCTGTTGGCGTCTGAGCCGGGGTTCGATCCGTGCGGGGAGTGGGGCCATTGTGGGCGCTCCGAAAGGCACTCGCGAAGCCCCATCCCCACAGCGGCTCTCGCCGAGGCGAGGGCGCCTATTTTCTGCCTCTTGGCGTTCGCCCTGCCTCGAGGTAACATGTGGGCTGCAACTTGCGCTGCTGAAGAAAAAAGTGCTCCGCTTGCTTGGGGCCTCTGTGAGGCTTGCCGCCGCCATGGCAGGAGTCTCTTTGACATCCTTTTCCCAGCACAGTCAGCTAGTGCGCTGTGGGTGTGTAAGCTACCTGGTGCGAGCTATGCATGTATGCATCTGTATGTATGCATGTCTGGTGAATGCTCTGCGGTGTACGCAGTATGGTGGATGACACGTGATACCTACACGACCACCCTTCGGGCGATAAGGAGCTTCGGGGGGTGGGGAGGAACCAACGTCGCACTCCTTCGATCTCAATATCGATCTCAAATCGATCTTTCCCAATCGATCTCATTCGGTCGATCTCGCAATCGATCGAGACAGTGCGCCAGTGGATCTCCCTGAATACACTAAGGGGGGGGGGGTCCAGAACCCCCCCCCCTCCCCCCCATTCAAGGGGGGGGGCGGTCCAGACCCCCCCGCCTCCCCCTCTTAAGGGGGGGGGGGGGTCCCGAACCCCCCTCTCCCCCTCCCTTGAAGGGGGGGGGTCCGGACCCTTCCCCCCTCCCCCCCTTGGCGCTGGAAAAGGGGGGGGGTCGGACCCCCCCCCTCGTGTAGGTATTATGGAGTTGGGAGTAGGGAGTGGTGAGCAGTGAGTAGTGAGTTAGTGCGTAGTGAGTAGTGAGTTTTGGGTAGTGAGTAGTGGGTAGTGAGTGGCGAGTAGGGAGTAGGGAGTAGGGAGTGGGGAGTAGTGAGTAAGTCAATAGTGAGTAGTGTGTACTGAAAAGTGAGTAGTGGGTGGCGAGTGGTGAGTAGTGAGTAGTGAGTAGCGAGTAGCGAGTAGTGAGTACTGAATAGGGAGTAGGGAGGAAAGAGTAGTGGGTAGTGAGTAGTGAGTGGTGGTTGGCGACTAGTGATTAAGTGAGTAGTGGGTAGTGCGTAGTGCGTAGTGAGTAGTGAGTATTGAGTAGTGGGTATTGAGTAGTGAGTGGTGAGTAGTGAGTAGTGAATAGTGAGTAGCGAGTAGTGAGTAGTGAGTAATGAGTAGTGGGTATTGAGCAGACGTAGTGCGTAGTAAGTAGTGGGTAGTGATGATTACAGAGTAGTGGGTAGTGGCAGTGGGTAGTGAGTAGTGAGTAGCGAGTAGTGAGTAGCGAGTAGTGAGTGGTGAGGAGCGAGTAGGGCGTAGTGAGTAGTGAACAGTGAGTAGTGAGTAGTGAGTAGAGAGTAGTCGCTAGTGAGTAGTGGGTAGTGATCAGTGAGTGAAAAGTAGGGAGTAGCGAGTAGTGGGTAGTTAGTAGTGAGTAGTGAGTAGGGGGTAGTGAACAGTGAGTAGTAATAAGTGGGTAGCGAATAGTGGGTAGTGAGTTGCGATTGGTGGGTAGTGTGTAGTGGGTAGTGAGTAGTGACTAGTGACTAGTGAGTTGTGACTAGTGGCTTGAGACTATGTAGTGACTAGTGAGTAGGGAGTAGTAAGTAGTGAGTAGTGAACAGCGAGTAGCGGGGAGTGAGTAGTGAGTATTGAGTAGCGAATATGGGAGTAGCGAGTAGTGAGTACTGAGTACTGTGTATTCAGTCATGTGTAGGGAGTAGGGAGTAGCGAGTAGCGAGTAGTGGGTAGTGAGTAGTGATTTGTGGGCAATGAGTAGTTACTAGTGAGTAGTGAGTAGTGAGTAGTGGAAAGTGGGTAGTGGGGAATGAGTAGTGATTAGTGGGTAGTGAGTAAGGAATAGCCAGTAGTTCTTAGTGAGTAGTGAGTGTTGAGTACTGGGTAGTGAAGAGTGAGTAGCGAGTAGTGAGTAGCGAGGAGGGAGTAGTGAGTAGGGAGTAGTGAGTAGCGACTAGTGGGTGGTGGGTAGTGAGTAGTGGATAGTGAGTAGTGAGTCGTGAGTAGTGAGTAGGGGGTAGTGAGAAGTGAGTAGCGAATAGCGAATAGTCAGTAGTGGGTAGTGAGTAACGAGTAGTGAGTGCTCTTTGGGGCTGGGGTTAGTGGTTGGGGTTGTGATTCGGGGTTTGGGTGAGGACTAGGGGTAGGGGTGGCGGGGGTCGGGTTCCGGAATCAGGGGGCGGCGTGGCGAAAGGGGTGGGGGGGGTTGGGGACCGCCACACCCCTTGAAAGGGGGGAAGGGGGGGGGGGGGTCCCTCGACGACGGATCGGGGAAGGGAGGGAGGGGGGGGGGTTCCCCGACGACGGATCGGGGAAGGGGGGGGGTCCTAACCCCCCCCCTTGGGGAGATCCAGCGGCGCATCCTCCACAATCGATCTCACGACCCTTCGCATTATCGATCTTACAGGCGATGTCACTATCGATTTCACTTTTGATCGAATTATCAATCTCACGTGGTCGATCTCATATTCGATACCACTATCGATTTCACGCGATCGATCTCTTGATCGATCTCGTTATCGCTCCCACGACCGATCGTGCAACCGATCTCGCTGTCCCTTTCGCTGCCGACATCGCAATCTATCTCGCCATCGATCTCGCCATCGATCTGACCACCGATCTCACTGCCCCTCTCATCGTTGATGTCACAATCGATCTCACTTCCCCCTCCTCCTCCTTCTCCTCGTCTTCCACCTCCCCCTCCTCCTCCTCCTCCTCCTCCTCCTCTTCCTCCTCTTCCCTCACCATCGATCTCGCTGTCGATCTCACCATCGATATCGCCACCGATCTCGCCATCGATCTCGCCACCGATCCGACAGTCCACCTCACCAGCACAGAGGGGCGCCCACGAGGCGCCCACGGGCGGCCACGGGCAGCAGCGTGTCAAGGGGGGAAAAAACACACACAAACACAATTACTCGTCGATTCCCAGGGACATCTGGGAAAATTTGGGAAGTGGGGGGGGGACGAGAACCCCAGAACTATGGGAACATATGGGGGATCCTGTTATGTGTGTATATTTATTTCATCGCTTCGCTCATTCCGCCGGCCCGTATTGGTGCACGGCTGTCGAGTGCCCGTGTGATCGTTGTCAATGGGGTGCTGCTGGGTAGTTTTTTTGTTTATGGATGGTTGGCTTTACCCTCCTGAACCTTCTGTTTCGGAAGGTGGCGGCTCGTGAATACGATCGCAGGGAACAAGACAACATTCTGCAGTTTCCTTTTTGCATTATTCGGGCCCCTTGTCGCTGGTTGGGGCCTCTTAGGCGCCTTTTAGGGCGTCCAGGAGGACTCCTGGAGTGGAAGGCTCGGATTCTCGGTTGGTGGTCTCCATCTTGGGCCTCTCTTGGGGCCCTCTTGGGGTCCTTTTGGGCCGTCTTGGGCGCCTCTTGCGCTGTCGTGGGCCTCTCTTGGACGGTCGTGGGCCTCTCTTGGAGGCCCCTTGGGCCGTCTTGGGGTGGTCTTGGAAGCTTCTTGGGCCGTCTTGGAGCGTCGGAAAGGCGAAAAGGCGAGGAAATCAAAAAGCTTGAAAGAACCAAATGGAAATCAATGGTTTTGGCGCTCTGAGGCTTCGTGGACGTTCATTGGGATCTCGTTGGATGCCTCTCGAGGGCTTCTTGGAGACTTTCGGGAGTCGTTGTCGAGCCTCTTGGGGTCTCTTTCGGGCCCCTCGTCGCCTTTTGGGGCCTCTTGGGGGCCTCTTGGAGCCTCCAGGAGGCCTCTTGGAGCGGAAGGCTCGGATTCTCGGTTCGTGGTCTCCATGTTGGGCCCCTCTTGGGGCCCTCTTGGGGTCCTTTTGGACCGTCTTGGGCGCCTCTTGGGCTGTCGTGGGGCCCTCTTGGGCGGTCTTGGGGCTCTCTTGGAGGCCTCTTGGGCCGTCTTGGGGTGGTTTTGGAGGCTTCTTGGGCCGTCTTGGAGCGTCGGAAACGCGAAAAGGCGAGGAAGCCAAAAACCTTGAAAAACCCAATGGGAATCAATGATTTTGGCCTCTTGGGGCTCTCTTGGAAAGGGTCGGGGTTCTCTTGGGACGTCTTGGAAGCTTCTTGGGCCGTCTTGAGGCCGTGTTGGGCGTCTTGGGCCGATCAATCGGTGATTCGGAACCCTCTTGGACCGTCTTGGAAGCCTGTTGAGGCCCTCTTGGCGCGCTCCGGGGAGCGTGGAAGGCCGCACCCAGGAGGAAAACCATCTCTGACCCGAGTCTGCCGGGAGTGTCCCGGGACCTTGCCGGGGTATTTTCCAGCCGGGGACCCCCAGGGGCCGCTCCGCGCGCGCGAAGTATAGAATTATTGTTAACCAGTTACCGGAGATCTTAGCATAGTCTGGGGACTATTCTTTGCGTATTTTTGACCATTTTGGAATATTTTTGAATATTTTTTGTTTTTCGCCGAAAATCCCCCTGTAGGGGGACACGCCCGACTTAACGGTGGCGTTCCACCGATCCCCCTCCCCATCCTTATTTATGGTGTTCCAACCTGCTTCAGCCTTGACCACCAGGAAGAATTTCGAGCCCCTCCAAAGTGCCTAAACTCGAGGGATTTCACGTGTCGGGCCCTGGGAGGCACTCGTCCGACACTGTTTCGACACTCCTTCGACACTCTTGCGGGTGCTCGAAATTATTACTGAGATGTGGTCCTTAAGTACGACGGAGCAACATCACCCCATCCCTGTCCCCTTCGAGACCCCCACCAAATTACCGCTTCTGTTGGGGATACACCCCTCGAAACCCGAAGGGAACGACCCATATCCCCATCCAGCGGGGTAAATCGGCCAGTGGGACCCAGGCCACGCCGCTGGGGATGGGGATCGGTGAAACGATACTCAATGCGCCCAGCGCCGGAGCCCAGAGCTTAGGGCTGCTCTCGGCCACGCGCAGAGTGGGGTTAGGGGAAGGGGGGAAGGCTTCTCAGAAGCACCCTTGCTTCGGCGAAGGCGCTGGCCTTACCTGTAGATGTAAGGCCGGCGCCTTCCAAGAAGCAGCCCCCTCCTATGAAGCCTTCCCCCCACCCCCTACCCCCCTCTGCGCGCAACCAGGTACAGTGGGGGCCCATGCCAAGAAGCACCCTGCTTGTCTCCAGGGTGCCCTGGGTTTCTTGGGTGTCGATGGTTTTGCGATGGAAAGCGTGACGCTCCCACAACAGAAATCAATGGCTTCCTGGGGTCTCAGGGTTGGGTTTTTTGTGGAAGGTTTCTTGTGGACTGGCCTCCACTGTAAGAGCCTGGCGCCGGGGCTCCCAGGGCTTCTGGGCTCTTGCTCGTCTTCTGCGGTGGGGCCTGCCTCAGTGGCTCCCCTCGGGCGGCCAGTGCAGAGCGGCGAAGCTCCTCTTGATGGGCCCCCCTTTCCAACGCCGCTACCACAGGTGGGAGAGGAGGAGGAGGAGGAGGAGGAGGAGGAGGAGGAGGGAGGAGGAGGGAGGAGGAGGAGGAGGCGGAGGCGGAGGCGGAGGCGGAGGCGGAGGCGGAGCGGAGGCGGAGGCGGAGGGCGGAGGCGGGGAGGCTGAGGACGGAGGCGGAGGCGGAGGGCGGAGGCGGAGGCGGAGGCGGAGGCGGAGGAGGGCGGCGGAGGCGGAGGAGGAGGAGGAGGAGGAGGAGGAGGAGGAGGATGGAGGAGGGAGGAGGCGGAGGCGGGGTGGAATCGAGGCGGAGGCGGAGCGGAGGCGGAGCAGAGCGGAGAGGAGGCGGCGGCGGAGGCGGAGGCGGAGGCGAGGAGGAGGAGGAGGAGGCGGGAGAGGAGGAGGGCGGAGGCGGAGGCGGAGGCAGGCGGAGGCGGGAGGAGGAGGGAGGAGGAGGAGGAGGGGAGGAGGAGGAGGAGGAGGAGGAGGAGGGGAGGAGAGGAGGAGGAGGAGGAGGAGGAGGAAGAGGAGGAGAGGATGCTGCGGCGGAGGCGGAGGCGGAGGCGGCGGCGGAGGCGAGGACGGAGATACGGAGGGAGGAAGGAGAGGAGGAGGAGGAGGCGGAGGAGAGGCGGAGGAGAGAGGAGGAGTGAGGAGGAGGAGGAGGAGGAGGAGGAGGAGGAGGCGGAGGGTGGGAGCGGAGGCGGAGGGCGGAGGCGGGGGCGGAGGCGGAGGAGGGGAGGAAGGAGGAGGAGGAGGAGGAGGAGGAGGAGGAGGAGGAGGAGGAGGAGGAGAAGGAGGACCTCCTCATCCTCCCTCTTCCCCCGTCCTACATATTGTAGTGGTGGTGGAACATTTGCCCATCATCTCTGGCTCTCAAGTTTGTGTTCAGCCGCCGCCCTCGCGCTACAGTCGGACTGAGGTAGAAGGTCGAGGTCGGTTCGGGGAGGGTGCCCTAGTGCTCTTCGTGTTTGTTGGATGCTCTTGTGCGTCCTGGGGGAGGGTACCTTCGAATCCTCCCCATATTTTGGCCGGCGGGGGGCCTCATGTTCTTGAGGGATGTTCTGCTGGCCCAGGTCCGACTGTATCCACCCATCCCCGTCCTCCCCGCAGGGCGCCAGAGGGCGCGCTGCTGGCGTGCGGTGGGTGCAAGGCGGCGGAGTACTGCTCCCGCCACTGCCAGAGGGCCGCCTGGGGGCTCCACCGGGCGGCGTGCGCGGGGCGGCCCCGGGGCTGAGAGCTCGGTGCGGCCGCGGCGGCCGCGCGCGACGTGCGGCAGAGGGCGCAGCCCGCGCTGGGGAAGGGGTGGCCTTGGCATCGCTCGGACGTGTGCATTTTTTCTCGGCGGGGACCTTAGAGGAGCATTTTGGATCATCTTGCGAAGAATACACACGCGAAATCGAAAATGCATGGGGAATGGACGCCCAGCGGTGGCGAGTGGCGGGTCGCCCGCCGAGGGCGTGAGGAGGATCGCGCTTCGCATGTCGCAGCCAGGGCTGGAGAGTTGCTATCGTCCAGGTGCCCTGGGGGGCCTGGCGACGGCGCGAAGAGAAACGCGCATCGCGCACCGCGGCGGGGCGCGGTGTGCGAGATCAGGCGGGGGATCCACAGAAGGCTCCTGTGCATCAGACCATGCCTGGCCAGAGACATCCTGGGCCCCAGGCTTGAGAGTATAGACCCTCTTGGCCTCGGCCAAGAGGACGTTTACACCATACTGGGGCCCAGACTGGCCCTGGCCAGGCATGGTGGGGGCGTATACATGCCTTCTGCGTAGGGGGGGGCAGTCAGTCGTTGGCGATGATTTTGACGACGGCAGCGGCAATGACTGCGGCGGCGTCCGCCGTACTGCCCAGCAGAGCAAAGCTTGATGCCCCGTCGCCGGCAGGGGCTTCCTCTCTAGCAGAGCAGGGCTCGATGCCTCACTGCCAGCAGGGGCTTCTCTCTCCCTCCCTGCTCCCCCTGCCCCTTCTTCTGGCCCCTCATTCCCGTCCCCCCCTGGCGAGCTGGTTGTCGCCTCCCTCCTCCACCCAGTCCCGGCATTCTCTTTCTGAGTGACGTGATCAATCAGACCCTTGGCCCGCCCGCCCGACCCGCCCGTTGAGGTTCTCGCCCGCCCGACCTGCCCTTTGGGGTCAGCCCGCCAGCCAGCCCGTCGCCTGCTTGGGAAGCCCGCCCGCCCACTTCGGTGTTCCGCCCGACTCTCTAGGACTCCAAGATGGGGTCGGAGCAGACGGGGTCGAAGAGTCGCGCCGCATCGCTGATGCATCGACGATGCGGCTCGATGTGGAGTCCGATTTTCTCCACGCCGACGGCGCCGATGCATCGTCGACGTCGACGATGCATCGCCAGTACATCACCGATGCATAGCCTGTCCTCCGACCCGATATACTCCGACCCTCCTTGCCTCGTGACCCGCTTCCCGCAATCGGACCTGCTGCTGCTGCCGCATCTCTCGCCGTCGCCTCTCCAGGGCGACGAGATCTAGACCTGCGGCGGGCGGACACAATTTGAGTGAACGCCCCACTTCCCCGCTCAAATGGGTGCCAGCCAGGTGGTTTTTTTTGGATCCATCTCGTTCTGAAGCCCTACTCCTCCATCTCCGTTCCAGCGCCAACCTGGGAGGCCGCTCTGGGGCGCGCCTGGATTGCGGCCGCGCCGTTTTAACGGCCGGCAGCTTCTTCCATGAGGCGTCGGCTATCCAACCGCGCCACAGCCAGGCCAATGTCTGGCATGAAGCGCCCCTGTGTTGCTTTTTTTCAACCTGGGGCGTCATCCGCTCAGAGGACAGCTCGCGTACACTGTACGACTTGGCCGCCCCCTGCTGGGGTGGCGTGCGAATGTCCGACTCGGTGGTGGAGCGTGCGGGCAGGGGCCAGGCAGACAGGAGGGGGTGCTGTACCCGTGCTGAGCCAGCTTTTCCGAATTTTCGGCAGCGTCGAGCTTCATTCCGCCTTGTCCAACCGAGCAGAGGGTGTGGTTGACGATTTCTGACGCGCCGCTGTGTCAGCATGTGCGCTCCCCCATTGCGCCAGTGCCAGCGCCTTCATGACAGCATCTCCCCATTTCGGCACAGCCTTCACACGCTTCTTGGCCCCATATGGACTTCCCCTCCCTTCGTCCTGCCTGCCTTTCGGTATTCGCGCCTGCATATGGTCGGGTCCGTCGCCAGGATAAGTTTGGATCCATTATCTCTTTCCGAAGGTCTCCTCCTCCATACTCGCTCCAGTGCCAACCTGGAAGGCTTCAGGGTACACGGATTGCGGACGCGCCGTTTTAACGGCCGGCAGCTTCTTCCATGAGGCGTCGGCTATCCAACCGCGCCACAGCCAGGCCAATGTCTGGCATGAAGCGCCCTGTGTTGTTTTTTTTCAACCTGGGGCGTCATCCGCTCAGAGGACAGCTCACGTCCACTGCCCGACTTGGGCGCCCCCTGCTGGGGTGGCGTGCGAATGTCCGTCGCAGTGGGAGAGCGGGGCAGGGAGGGGCCAGGCAGACAGTAGGGAGGGGGAACCATACCCGCTTTCAGCCTGTTTTTCCGAAGGCACCGCACCGTCAAGCTTCATTCCGCCTTGTCCAACCGACCAGGGGGTGTGGTTGACGATCTCCTATTAGAAGTGCCGCTGTGTCAGCACGTGCACTCGCCTATTGCCCGCCTGCCTTTGCCGCTGCTCCCTTGATGCGCTTCCAGAGAGGTCTCGGAGTCATTGCCGTTGTCGACGAGCCAGCATTACGACCGAACGCCAGTGACGAGTCCCATTCCTGTTGGTTCAACCGAGCAGAGGATGAGAATGACAAGTTTCAGCCTTGGCCGAGGCGTCATGGTGTGAACATATGCTATCTCCTCTGCTTGCCCCCTCCCCAGTGCCCCACCTGTGCATCTGCATCTGCTGCCTGGACCTCCTTGCAGACCGCTCGTGGAATCATGGCCTTCATCGGGCGTGCTTCGGGCTGGTAATTATCATTCGTTCTCGTCGGCGCAACCGAGCCGAGGGTGAGGATGAAGTATTGCAGCCGTGGCCGAGGTCCTGTTCTGCGTGCGCTGGCCATCGCCACGTTTTCGGGACGCTTGGATCGTGGCTAAATGGGTGCTGGCTAGGTGGGCCTTGTTCTGGATCCATCTCGTTCCGAAGCCCTCCTCCTCCATCTCCGCTCCAGTGCCAACCTGGGAGGCCACTCTGGGGTGCGCCTGGATTGCGGGCGCGCCGTTTTAACGGCCGGCAGCTTCTTCCATGAGGCGTCGGCTATCCAACCGCGCTACAGCCAGGCCAATGTCTGGCATGAAGCGCCCCTGTGTTGCTTTTTTTCAACCTGGGGCGTCATCCGCTCAGAGGACAGCTCGCGTACACTGCACGACTTGGACGCCCCCTGCTGGGGTGGCGTGCGAATGTCCGTCTCGGTGGTAGAGCGGGCGGGAAGGGGCCAGGCATACAGTAGGGAGGGGGTGCTGTACCCGTGCTGAGCCAGCTTTTCCGAATTTTCGGCAGCGTCGAGCTTCATTCCGCCTTGTCCAACCGAGCAGGGGGTGTGGTTGATGATATCTGAAGCGCCGCTGTGTCAGCATGTGCGCTCCCCCATTGCGCCAGTGCCAGCGCCCTCATGACAGCACCTCCCTATTTCGGCACAGCCTTCACACGCTTCTTGGCCCCATATGGACTTCCCCTTCCTTCGTCCTGCATGCCTTTCGGTATTCGCGCGTGCACTTGGTTGGGTCCGTCGCCAGGATAAGTTTGGATTCATCATCTCTTTCCGAAGGTCTCCTCCTCCATACCCGCTCCAGTGCCAACCTGGAAGGCTTCAGGGTACACATGGATTGCGGACGCGCCGTTTTAACGGCCGGCAGCTTCTTCCATGAGGCGTCGGCTATCCAACCGCGCCACAGCCAGGCCAATGTCTGGCATGAAGCGCCACTGCGTTGTTTTTTTTTCAACCTGGGGCGTCATCCGCTCAGAGGACAGCTCACGCCCACTGCACGACTTGGGCGCCCCCTGCTGGGGTGGCGTGCGAATGTCCGTCTCGGTGGTAGAGCGGGCGGGAAGGGGCCAGGCATACAGGAGGGAGGGCGTGCTGTACCCGTGCTGAGCCAGCTTTTCCGAATTTTCGGCAGCGTCGAGCTTTATTTCGCCTTGTCCAACCGAGCAGGGGGTGCGGTTGACGATTTCTGAAGCGCCGCTGTGTCAGCATGTGCACTCCCCCATTGCGCCATTGCCAGCCCCCTCATGACAGCATCTCCCTATTTCGGCACAGCCTTCACACGCTTCTTGGCCCCATGTGGACTTCCCCTTACTTCGTCCTGCCTGCCTTTCGGTATTCGCGCTTGCATATGGTCGGGTCCGTCGCCAGGATAAGTTTGGATCCACTATCTCTTTCCGAAGGTCTCCTCCTCCATACCCGCTCCAGTGCCAACCTGGAAGGCTTCAGGGTACACATGTATTACGGACGCGCCGGTTTAACGGCCAGCAGCTTCTTCCATGAGGCGTCGGCTATCCAACCGCGCCACAGCCAGGCCAATGTCTGGCATGAAGGGCTCCGTGTTGTTTTTTCCCAACCAACCTGTGTTGTTGGGCCCTCGTTTTGAAGAGACAGCGCCCGCGTCCTCCCGCTGCCCCCCTCCCTCTCCCCATCATCAGCAGCCCCATCATCAGGATCACCGTCACCATCGTTATCGTCATCATCATCATCATCATCATCATCATCATCATCATCATCATCATCATCATCATCATCATCATCATCATCATCATCATCATCATCATCATCATCATCAGTTCGGCACACCCCTCACACGGCTCGTGGCCCCATAGGGAGCTCCACCGAAGGCCTCAATGGCTGCGTCCTCATGCGTCACCGCATCCATTACGGCACACCCCCCACACGGTTCGTGGCCCCATGGGGAGCTCCACCGAAGGCCCCAGTGGCTGCGTCCTCATGCGCCACCGCCACCCATTACGGCACACCCCTCACACGGTTCGTGGCCCCATGGGGAGCTCCACCGAAGGCCCCAGTGGTTGCGTCCTCATGCGTCACCGCCACCCATTACGGCACACCCCTCACACGGTTCGTCGCCCCATAGGGAGCTCCACCGAAGGCCCCAATGGTTGCGTCTTCATGCGTTACCGCCACCCATTACAGCACACCCCTCACACGGTTCGTGGCCCCATAGGGAGTTCCACCGAAGGCCCCAGTGGTTGTGTCCTCATGCGTTACCGCCACCGATTACGGCACGCCCCTCACACGGTTCGTGGCCCCACAGGGAGTTCCACCGAAGGCCTCAATGATTGCGTCCTCATGCGTTACCGCCACCCATTACGGCACGCCCCTCACACGGTTCGTGGCCCCATAGGGAGTTCCACCGAAGGCCTCAATGGCTGCGTCCTCACTCGTCACCGCCACCCATTACGGCACACCCCTCACACGGTTCGTGGCCCCATGGGGAGCTCCACCGAAGGACCCAGTCGCTGCGTCCTCAAGCGTCACCGCCACCCATTACGGCACACCCTTCACACGGTTCGTGGCCCCATAGGGAGCTCCACCGAAGGCCCCAGTGGCTGCGTCCTCATGCGTTACCGCCACCCATTACGGCACACCCCCCACACGGTTCGTGGCCCAATAGGGAGCTCCACCGAAGGCCCCAAAACAGGCCCCAGTGGCTGCGTCCTCATGCGTCACCGCCACCCATTACGGCACACCCCCCACACGGTTCGTGGCCCCATGGGGAGCTCCACCGAAGGACCCAGTCGCTGCGTCCTCACTCGTCACCGCCACCCATTACGGCACACCCCTCACACGGTTCGTGGCCCCATAGGGAGCTCCACCGAAGGCCCCAGTGGCTGCGTCCTCATGCGTCACCGCCACCCATTACGGCACACCCCTCACACGATTCGTGGCCCCATAGGGAGCTCCACCGAAGGCCCAAGTGGCTGCATCCTCATGCGTCACCGCCACCCATTACGGCACACCCCTCACACGGTTCGTGGCCCCATAGGGAGCTCCACCGAAGGCCTCAATGGTTGCGTCCTCGTGCGTCACCGCCACCCATTACGGCACACCCCTCACACGGTTCGTGGCCCCATAGGGAGCTCCACCGAAGGCCCCAGTGGCTGCGTCCTCAAGCGTCACCGCCACCCATTACTGCACACCCTTCACACGGTTCGTGGCCCCATAGGGAGCTCCATTGAACGCCCCAGTGGTTGCGTCCTCATGCGTCACTGCCACCCACTACGGCACACCCCTCACACGATTCGTGGCCCCAGAGGATGTTCCACCGAAAGCTCCAGTGGGAGGGTTCGCATGTCACCACCACGCCCAATCCGGCACGCCCCTCACTGTGCGTGGCCCCATAAGGAGCTCCATCGGAAGCGGTACCCACAATGCGGTACTCGCAGCTTCATATGGTTGGGTCTTTCTTCAGGCTAATTTTCAACTTGGGGCGTCATCCGCTCAGAGGACAGCTCACATCCACTGCACGACTTGGGCGCCCCCTGCATTCCGCCTTGTCCAAGCGACCAGGGGGTGGGGTTGACGAGATCACATTAGAAGTGCTGCTGTGCCAGCATGTGCGCTCCCCCATTGCCCGCCTGCCTTTGCAGCGGCTCCCTTGATGCGCTTCCGGGGTGGTCTCGGAGTCATTGCCGTTGTCGACGAGCCGGCATTACGACTGAACGCCAGTGACGAGTCCCATTCCTATTGGTTCAACCGATCAGAGGGTGAGGATGACAAGTTTCAGCCTTGGCCGAGGCGTCAAGGTGTGGACACATGCCCTCACCTCTGATTGCCCCCTCCCCAGTGCCCCATCTGCTGTCTGGACCGCCTTGCAGACCGCTCGTGGAATCATGGCCTTCATCGGGCGTGCTTCGTGGTGGTATCATTCGTTCTCGTCGGCGCAACCGAGCCGAGGGTGAGGATGAAGTATTGCAGCCGTGGCCGAGGTCCTGCTCTGCGTGTGCTGGCCATCGCCACGTTCTCGAGACGCCTGGATCGTGGTCAAATGGGTGCTGGCCAGGTGGACCTTGTTCTGGATCCATCTCGTTCCGAAGCCCTCCTCCTCCATCTCCGCTCCAGTGCCAACCTGGGAGGCCGCTCTGGCGTGCGCCTGGATTGCGGACGCGCCGTTTTAACGGCCGGCAGCTTCTTCCATGAGGCGTCGGCTATCCAACCGCGCTACAGCCAGGCCAATGTCTGGCATGAAGCGCCCCTGTGTGGCTTTTTTTCAACCTGGGGCGTCATCCGCTCAGAGGACAGCTCGCGTACACTGCACGACTTGGACGCCCCCTGCTGGGTGGCGTGCGAATGTCCGTTTCGGTTGGAGTGCGGGCGGGGAGGGGCCGGGCAGACGGAAGGGAGGAGGAGCCATACCCGCGGTGAGCCAGCTTTGCCGAATTTTCGGCACCGTCAAGCTTCATTCCGTCTGGTCCAACCGACCAAGGGGTGTGGTTGACGAGACCATATTAGAAGTGCCGTTGTGTCAGCATGTGCGCTCCCCCATTGCCCACTTGCCTTTGCAGCTGCAGGCTGCTGCCTTGTCATGCTTCCAGAGTGGTCTTGGAGTCAGTGCCATTGTCGACGAGCCAGCATCATGACCGAACGCCAACGACGAGTCCCACTCCTATTGGTTCAACCGAGCAGAGGGTGAGGATGACAAGTTTCAGCCTTGGCCGAGGCGTCATGGTGTGAACACATGCTATCTCCTCTGCTTGCCCCCTCCCCAGTGCCCCCCCGTGCTTCTGCATCTGCTGCCTGGACCGCCTTGCAGACCGCTCTTGGAACCATGGCCTTCATCAGGCGTGCTTTGTGTTGGTATCGTTCGTTCTTGTCGGCGCAACCGAGCCGAGGGTGAGGATGAAGTATTGCAGCCGTGGCCGAGGTCCTGTTCTGCGTGTGCTGGCCATCGCCACGTTTTCGAGACGCCTGGATCGTGATCAAATGGATGCTGGCCAGATGGGCCTTGTTCTGGATCCATCTCGTTCCGAAGTCCTCCTCCTCCATCTCCGCTCCAGTGCCAACCTGGGAGGCCGCTCTGGGGTGCGCCTGGATTGCGGCCGCGCCGTTTTAACGGCCGGCAGCTTCTTCCATAAGGCGTCGGCTATCCAACCGCGCTATAGCCAGGCCAATGTCTGGCATGAAGCTCCCCGCGTTGTTTTTTCAATCTGGGGCGTCATCCGCTCAGAGGACAGCTCACGTCCACTGCACGACTTGGGCGCCCCCTGCTGGGGTGGCGTGCGAGTGACCGTTTCCGTGGGAGTGCGGGCGGGGAGGGGCCGGGCAGGCGGAAGGGAGGAGGAGCCATACCCGCGGTGAGCCAGCTTTGCCGAATTTTCGGCACCGTCAATCTTCATTCCGCCTGGTCCAACCGACCAGGGGTGTGGTTGACGATATCTGAAGCGCCGTTGTGTCAGCATGTGCGCTCCCCCATTGCCAACCTGCTTTTGCAGCTGCTTCCTTGCTGCGCCTCCAGAGTGGTCTCGGAGTCATTGTCGCTGTTGTCGAGCTGACATCATGACCGAACGCCAATGACGAGTCCCACTCCTATTGGTTCAACCGAGCAGAGGGTGAGGATGACAAGTTTCAGCCTTGGCCGAGGCGTCATGGTGTGAACACATGGCCTCTCTTCTGATTGTCCTCTCCCCAGTGCCCCATGCTTCCGCATCTGCTGCCTGGACCTCCTGGCAGACCACTCGTGGAACCATGGCTTTGGTCTGGCGTTCTCTTCGTTATGGTATCATTCGTTCCTGTCGGTGTAGCCGAGAAGAAGGTGAGGGTGAAGTGTTGCAGCATTGGCCGAGGTACTGTTCTGCGTGTGCTGGCCATCGCCACGTTTTCGAGACGCCTGGATCGTGATCAAATGGATGCTGGCTCGGAGGGTGTGAAGCACCTTTTCGTTCTCAAACCATCTCGTTCCGAAGTCCTCCTCCCCCCCCTTCCTCCTCCTCCATCTCCGCTCCAGTGCCAACCTGGGAGGCCGCTCTGGGGTGCGCCTGGATTGCGGCCGCGCCGTTTTAACGGCCGGCAGCTTCTTCCATGAGGCGTCGGCTATCCAACCGCGCCATAGCCAGGCCAATGTCTGGCATGAAGCTCCCCGCGTTGTTTTTTCAATCTGGGGCGTCATCCGCTCAGAGAACAGACAGCTCACGTCCACTGCACGACTTGGGCGCCCCCTGCTGGGGTGGCGTGCGAATGTCCGTTTCGGTTGGAGTGCGGGCGGGGAGGGGCCGGGCAGGCGGAAGGGAGGAGGAGCCATACCCGCGGTGAGCCAGCTTTGCCGAATTTTCGGCACCGTCAAGCTTCATTCCGTCTGGTCCAACCGACCAAGGGGTGTGGTTGACGAGACCATATTAGAAGTGCCGTTGTGTCAGCATGTGCGCTCCCCCATTGCCCACTTGCCTTTGCAGCTGCAGGCTGCTGCCTTGTCATGCTTCCAGAGTGGTCTTGGAGTCAGTGCCATTGTCGACGAGCCAGCATCATGACCGAACGCCAATGACGAGTCCCACTCCTATTGGTTCAACCGAGCAGAGGGTGAGGATGACAAGTTTCAGCCTTGGCCGAGGCGTCATGGTGTGAACACATGCTATCTCCTCTGCTTGCCCCCTCCCCAGTGCCCCCCCCTGTGCTTCTGCATCTGCTGCCTGGACCGCCTTGCAGACCGCTCGTGGAACCATGGCCTTCATCGGGCGTGCTTTGTGTTGGTATCGTTCGTTCTTGTCGGCACAACCGAGCCGAGGGTGAGGATGAAGTATTGCAGCCGTGGCCGAGGTCCTGTTCTGCGTGTGCTGGCCATCGCCACGTTTTCGAGACGCCTGGATCGTCGTCAAATGTGTGCTGGCCAGATGGGCCTTGTTCTGGATCCATCTCGTTCCGAAGTCCTCCTCCTCCATCTCCGCTCCAGTGCCAACCTGGGAGGCCGCTCTGGGGTGCGCCTGGATTGCGGCCGCGCCGTTTTAACGGCCGGCAGCTTCTTCCATGAGGCGTCGGCTATCCAACCGCGCCATATTTTGTTGCCAATGTCTGGCATGAAGCGCCCCGCGTTGTTTTTTTCAACTTGGGGCGTCATCCGCTCAGAGGACAGCTCACGTCCACTGCGCGACTTGGGCGCCCCCTGCTGGGGTGGCGTTCGAATGACCGTTTCGGTGGGAGTGCGGGCGGGGAGGGGCCGGGGCAGGCGGAAGGGAGGAGGAGCCATACCCGCGGTGAGCCAGCTTTTCCGAAGGCGCGGCACCGCCTTGTCCAACCGACCAGGGGGTGGGGTTGACGAGATCATATTAGAAGTGCCGTTGTGTCAGCATGTGCGCTCCCCCATTGCCCTCTTGCCTTTGCAGCTGCTGCCTTGTCATGCTTCCAGAGTGGTCTTGGAGTCAGTGCCGTTGTCGACGAGCCATCGTCATGACCGAACGCCAATGACGAGTCCTACTCCTATTGGTTCAACCGAGCAGAGGGTGAGGATGACAAGTTTCAGCCTTGGCCGAGGCGTCATGGTGTCAACACATGCCCTCACCTCTGATTGTCCCCTCCCCAGTGCCCCCCCGTGCATCTGCATCTGCTGCCTGGACCTCCTTGCAGACCGCTCGTGGAATCATGACCTTCATCGGGCGTGTTTCGGGCTGGTAATTATCATTCGTTCTCGTCGGCGCAACCGAGCCGAGGGTGAGGATGAAGTATTGCAGCCGTGGCCGAGGTCCTGCTCTGCGTGCGCTGGCCATCGCCACGTTCTCGAGACGCCTGGATCGTGGTCAAATGGGTGCCAGCCAGGTGGGCTTTTTTTTGGATCCATCTCGTTCCGAAGCCCTACTCCTTCATCTCCGCTCCAGTGACAACCTGGGAGGCCGCTCTGGGGTGCGCCTGGATTGCGGGCGCGCCGTTTTAACGGCCGGCAGCTTCTTCCATGAGGCGTCGGCTATCCAACCGCGCCATAGCCAGGCCAATGTCTGGCATGAAGCGCCCCGTGCTGCTTTTTTCCCAACCAGCCTGTGTTGTTGGGTCCTCGTTTTGAAGAGCCAGCGCCCGCGACCTCCCGCTGCCCCTCCTCCCTCTCCCCATCATCAGCATCCCCATCATCAGGATCGCCGTCACCATCATTATCGTCATCATCATCATCACCACCATCATCATCAGTTCGGCACATCCCTCATACCGTTCGTGGCCCCACAGGGAGCTCCACCGAAGGCCCCAATGGCTGCGTCCTCATGCGTCACCGCCACCCATTACGGCACACCCCCCACAGGGTTCGTGGCCCCATAGGGAGCTCCACCGAAGGCCCCAGTGGTTGCGTCCTCATGCGTCACCGCCACCCACTACGGCACACCCCTCACACGGTTCGTGGCCCCATAGGGAGCTCCACCGAAGGCCCCAGTGGCTGCGTCCTCATGCGTCACCGCCACCCATTACGGCACACCCCTCACACGGTTCGTGGCCCCATAGGGAGCTCCACCGAAGGCCCCAGTGGTTGCGTCCTCATGCGTCACCGCCACCCATTACGGCACACCCCTCACGCGGTTCGTGGCCCCACAGGGAGGTCCACCGAAGGCCCCAGTGGCTGCGTCCTCATGCGTCACCGCCACCCATTACGGCACACCCCTCACGCGGTTCGTGGCCCCATAGGGAGCTCCACCGAAGGCCCCAGAGGCTGCGTCCTCATGCGTCACCGCCACCCAATTCGGCACACCCCTCACGCGGTTCGTGGCCCTACAGGGAGGTCCACCGAAGGCCCCAGTGGCTGCGTCCTCAGAGCGTCACCGCCACCCACTACGGCACACCCCTCACACGGTTCGTGGCCCCAGAGGATGTTCCACCGAAGGCTCCAGTGGGAGGGTTCGCATGTCACCACCGCGCCCAATCCAGCACGCCCCTCACTGTGCGTGGCCCCATAAGGAGCTCCACCGAAAGCGGTACCCACAATGCGGTACTCGCAGCTTCATATGGTTGGGTCTTTCGTCAGGCTAATTTTCAATTTGGGGCGTCATCCGCTCAGAGGACAGCTCACGTCCACTGCACGACTTGGGCGCCACCTGCTGGGGTGGCGTGCGAATGTCCGTCGCGGTGGGAGTGCGGGCGGGGAGGGGCCGGGCAGGCGGAAGGAAGGAGGAGCCATACCCGCGGTGAGCCAGCTTTTCCGAAGGCACCGCACCGCACCGTCAAGCTTCATTCCGCCTTGTCCAACCGACCAGGGGGTGGGGTTGACGAGATAATATTAGAAGTGCCGCTGTGTCAGCATGTGCACTCCCCCATTGCCGCAAGGCCCATTGCCCGCCTGCCTTTGGAGCTGCTCCCTTGATGCGCTTCCAGAGAGGTCTCGGAGTCATTGCCGTTGTCGACGAGCCGGCATTACGACTCAACGCGTTGTCATGACCGAACGCCAGTGACGAGTCCCATTCCTATTGGTTCAACCGAGCAAAGGATGAGGATGACAAGTTTCAGCCTTGGCCGAGGCGTCAATGTGTGGACACATGCCCTCACCTCTGATTGCCCCCTCCCCAGTGTCCCATGCTTTTGCATCTGCTGCCTGTACCTCCTTGCAGATCACTCGTGGAACCATGGCTGTGTTCGGGCGTTCTTATTGTTCTGGTATCATTCGTTCCTGTCGGGGCAACCGAGATGAGGGTGAGGATGAATCATTGCAGCATTGGCCAGGGTACTGTTCTGCGTGCGCTGGCCATCGCCACGTTTTCGGGACGCTTGGATCGTGGTCAAATGGGTGCTGACCAGGTGGGCCTTGTTCTGGATCCATCTCGTTCCGAAGCCCTCCTCCTCCATCTCCGCTCCAGTGCCAACCTGGGAGGCCGCCCTGGGGTGCGCCTGGATTGCGGACGCGCCGTTTTAACGGCCGGCAGCTTCTTCCATGAGGCGTCGGCTATCCAACCGCGCCACAACCAGGCCAATGTCTGGCACGAAGCGTCCCGTGTTGCTTTTTTTCAACCTGGGGCGTCATCCGCTCAGAGGACAGCTCACGTCCACTGCACGACTTGGGCGCCCCCTGCTGGGGTGGCGTGCGAGTGACCGTTTCGGTGGGAGTGCGGGCGGGGAGGGGCCGGGCAGGCGGAAGGCAGGAGGAGCCATAGCCGCGGTGAGCCAGCTTTTCCGAAGGCACCGCACCGCACCGTTAAGCTTCATTCCGCCTGGTCCAACCGACCAGGGGGTGGGGTTGACAAGATCATATTCGAAGTGCCGTTGTGTCAGCATGTGCGCTCCCCCATTGCCTTATTGCCTTTGAAGCTGCTGCCTTGTCATGCTTCCAGAGTGGTCTTGGAGACAGTGCCGTTGTCGACGAGCCAGCATCATGACCGAACGCCAATGACGAGTCCCACTCCTATTGGTTCAACCGAGCAGAGGGTGAGGATGACAAGTTTCAGCCTTGGCCGAGGCGTCATGGTGTGAACACATGCCATCTCCTCTGCTTGCCCCCTCCCCAGTGCCCCCCCGTGCTTCTGCATCTGCTGCCTGGACCGCCTTGCAGACCGCTCGTGGAACCATGGCCTTCATCGGGCGTGCTTTGTGTTGGTATCGTTCGTTCTTGTCGGCGCAACCGAGCCGAGGGTGAGGATGAAGTATTGCAGCCGTGGCCGAGGTCCTGTTCTGCGTGTGCTGGCCATCGCCACGTTTTCGAGACGCCTGGATCGTCGTCAAATGGATGCTGGCCAGATGGGCCTTGTTCTGGATCCATCTCGTTCCGAAGTCCTCCTCCTCCATCTCCGCTCCAGTGCCAACCTGGGAGGTCGCTCTGGGGTGCGCCAGGATTGCGGCCGCGCCGTTTTAACGGCCGGCAGCTTCTTCCATGAGGCGTCGGCTATCCAACCGCGCTATAGCCACGCCAATGTCTGGCATGAAGCGCCCCGCGCTGTTTTTTTCAACCTGGGGCGTCATCCGCTCAGAGGACAGCTCACGTCCACTGCGCGACTTGGGCGCCCCCTGCTGGGGTGGCGTGCGAGTGACCGTTTCGGTGGAAGTGCGGGCGGGGAGGGGCCGGGCAGGCGGAAGGGAGGAGGAGCCATAGCCGCGGTGAGCCAGCTTTTCCGAAGGCACCGCACCGCACCGTCAAGCTTCATTCCGCCTGGTCCAACCGACCAGGGGGTGGGGTTGACGAGATCATATTCGAAGTGCCGTTGTGTCAGCATGTGCGCTCCCCCATTGCCCTCTTGCCTTTGAAGCTGCTGCCTTGTCATGCTTCCAGAGTGGTCTTGGAGACAGTGCCGTTGTCGACGAGCCAGCATCATGACCGAACGCCAATGACGAGTCCCACTCCTATTGGTTCAACCGAGCAGAGGGTGAGGATGACAAGTTTCAGCCTTGGCCGAGGCGTCATGGTGTGAACACATGCCATCTCCTCTGCTTGCCCCCTCCCCAGTGCCCCCCCGTGCTTCTGCATCTGCTGCCTGGACCGCCTTGCAGACCGCTCGTGGAACCATGGCCCTCATCGGGCGTGCTTTGTGTTGGTATCGTTCGTTCTTGTCGGCGCAACCGAGCCGAGGGTGAGGATGAAGTATTGCAGCCGTGGCCGAGGTCCTGTTCTGCGTGTGCTGGCCATCGCCACGTTTTCGAGACGCCTGGATCGTCGTCAAATGGATGCTGGCCAGATGGGCCTTGTTCTGGATCCATCTCGTTCCGAAGTCCTCCTCCTCCATCTCCGCTCCAGTGCCAACCTGGGAGGCCGCTCTGGGGTGCGCCAGGATTGCGGCCGCGCCGTTTTAACGGCCGGCAGCTTCTTCCATGAGGCGTCGGCTATCCAACCGCGCTATAGCCAGGCCAATGTCTGGCATGAAGCGCCCCGCGTTGTTTTTTTCAACCTGGGGCGTCATCCGCTCAGAGGACAGCTCACGTCCACTGCGCGACTTGGGCGCCCCCTGCTGGGGTGGCGTGCGAGTGACCGTTTCGGTTGGAGTGCGGGCGGGGAGGGGCCGGGCAGGCGGAAGGGAGGAGGAGCCATACCCGCGGTGAGCCAGCTTTTCCGAAGGCGCGGCACCGTCAAGCTTCATTCCGCCTGGTCCAACCGACCAGGGGTGTGGTTGACGAGACCATATTAGAAGTGCCATTGTGGCAGCATGTGCGCTCCCCCATTGCCCACTTGCCTTTGCAGCTGCAGGCTGCTGCCTTGTCATGCTTCCAGAGTGGTCTTGGAGTCAGTGCCATTGTCGACGAGCCAGCATCATGACCGAACGCCAATGACGAGTCCCACTCCTATTGGTTCAACCGAGCAGAGGGTGAGGATGACAAGTTTCAGCCTTGGCCGAGGCGTCATGGTGTGAACACATGCCATCTCCTCTGCTTGCCCCCTCCCCAGTGCCCCCCCGTGCTTCTGCATCTGCTGCCTGGACCGCCTTGCAGACCGCTCGTGGAACCATGGCCTTCATCGGGCGTGCTTTGTGTTGGTATCGTTCGTTCTTGTTGGCGCAACCGAGCCGAGGGTGAGGATGAAGTATTGCAGCCGTAGCCGAGGTCCTAATCTGCGTGTGCTGGCCATCGCCACGTTTTCGAGACGCCTGGATCGTCGTCAAATGGGTGTTGGCCAGATGGGCCTTGTTCTGGATCCATCTCGTTCCGAAGTCCTCCTCTTCCATCTCCGCTCCAGTGCCAACCTGGGAGGCCGCTCTGGGGTGCGCCTGGATTGCGGCCGCGCCGTTTTAACGGCCGGCAGCTTCTTCCATGAGGCGTCGGCTATCCAACCGCGCTATAGCCACGCCAATGTCTGGCATGAAGCGCCCCACGTTGTTTTTTCAACCTGGGGCGTCATCAGCTCAGAGAACAGACAGCTCACAACCACTGCACGACTTGGGCGCCCCCTGCTGGGGTGGCGTGTGAATGTCCGTTTCGGTTGGAGTGCGGGCGGGGAGGGGCCGGGCAGGCGGAAGGGAGGAGGAGCCATACCCGCGGTGAGCCAGCTTTGCCGAATTTTCGGCACCGTCAAGCTTCATTCCGTCTGGTCCAACCGACCAAGGGGTGTGGTTGACGAGACCATATTAGAAGTGCCGTTGTGTCAGCATGTGCGCTCCCCCATTGCCCACTTGCCTTTGCAGCTGCAGGCTGCTGCCTTGTCATGCTTCCAGAGTGGTCTTGGAGTCAGTGCCATTGTCGACGAGCCAGCATCATGACCGAACGCCAATGACGAGTCCCACTCCTATTGGTTCAACCGAGCAGAGGGTGAGGATGACAAGTTTCAGCCTTGGCCGAGGCGTCATGGTGTGAACACATGCTATCTCCTCTACTTGCCCCCTCCCCAGTGCCCCCCCCGTGCTTCTGCATCTGCTGCCTGGACCGCCTTGCAGACCGCTCGTGGAACCATGACCTTCGACCTTCATCGGGCGTGCTTTGTGTTGGTATCGTTCTTTCTTGTCGGCACAACCGAGCCGAGGGTGAGGATGAAGTATTGCAGCCGTGGCCGAGGTCCTGTTCTGCGTGTGCTGGCCATCGCCACGTTTTCGAGACGCCTGGATCGTCGTCAAATGGGTGCTGGCCAGATGGGCCTTGTTCTGGATCCATCTCGTTCCGAAGTCCTCCTCCTCCATCTCCGCTCCAGTGCCAACCTGGGAGGCCGCTCTGGGGTGCGCCTGGATTGCGGCCGCGCCGTTTTAACGGCCGGCAGCTTCTTCCATGAGGTGTCGGCTATCCAACCGCGCCATATTTTCTTGCCAATGTCTGGCATGAAGCGCCCCGTGCTGCTTTTTTTCAACCTGGGGCGTCATCCGCTCAGAGGACAGCTCACGTCCACTGCGCGACTTGGGCGCCCCCTGCTGGGGTGGCGTTCGAATGACCGTTTCGGTGGGAGTGCGGGCGGGGAGGGGCCGGGGCAGGCGGAAAGGAGGAGGAGCCATACCCGCGGTGAGCCAGCTTTTCCGAAGGCGCGGCACCGCCTTGTCCACCGAAGGCCCCAGTGGCTGCGTCCTCATGCGTCACCGCCACCCATTACGGCACCCCCCTCACACGGTTCGTGGCCCCATAGGGAGCTCCACCGAAGGCCCCAGTAGCTGCGTCCTCATGCATGCGTCACCGCCACCCATTATGGCACACCCTTCACACGGTTCGTGGCCCCATAGGGAGCTCCACCGAAGGCCCCAGTGGTTGCGTCTTCATGCGTCACCGCCACCCATTACGGCGCACCTCTCACACGGTTCGTGGCCCCATCGGGAGCTCCACCGAAGGCCCCAGTGGTTGCGTCTTCATGCGTCACCGCCACCCACTACGGCACACAACTCACACATTTCGTGGCCCCAGAGGATGTTCCACCGAAGACTCCAGTGGGAGGGCTCGCATGTCACCACCACGCCCTCCGGCACGCTCTTCACTGTGCGTGGCCCCACAAGGAGCTCCACCGAAAGCGGTACCCACAATGCGGTACTCGCAGTTTTATATGGTTGTGTCTTTCGTTAGGCTAATTTTCAACCTGGGGCGTCATCCACTCAGAGGACAGCTCACGTCCACTGCACGACTTGGGCGCCCCCTGCTGGGGTGGCGTGCGAATGTCCGTCGCAGTGGGAGAGCGGGCGGGGAGGGGCCAGACAGACAGTAGGGAGGGGGAACCATATCCGCTTTCAGCCAGCTTTTCCGAAGGCACCGCACCGTCAAGCTTCATTCCGCCTTGTCCAACCGACCAGGGGGTGGGGTTAACGAGATCATATTAGAAGTGCCGCGGTGCCAGCATGTGCGCTCCCCCATTGCCCGCCCGCTCCCCCGCCTGCCCGCCTGCCATTGATGCGCTTCCAGGGTTGTCTCGGAGTCATTGCCGTTGTCGACGAGCCGGCATTACGACTGAACGCCAGTGACGAGTCCCATTCCTATTGGTTCAACCGATCAGAGGGTGAGGAGGACAAGTTTCAGCCTTGGCCGAGGCGTCATGGTGTCAACACATGCCCTCACCTCTGAGTGCCCCCTCCCCAGTGCCCCATCTGCTGCCTGGACCGCCTTGTAGACCGCTTGTGGAATCATGGCTTTCATCGGGCGTGCTTCGTGGTGGTATCATTCGTTCTCGTCGGCGCAACCGAGCCGAGGGTGAGGATGAAGTATTGCAGCCGTGGCCGAGGTCCTGCTCTGCGTGCGCTGGCTATCGCCACGTTCTCGAGACGCCTGGATCGTGGTCAAATGGGTGCTGGCCAGGTGGGCCTTGTTCTGGATCCATCTCGTTCCGAAGCCCTCCTCCTCCATCTCCGCTCCAGTGCCAACCTGGGAGGCCGCTCTGGGGCGCGCCTGGAATGCGGACGCGCCGTTTTAACGGCCGGCAGCTTCTTCCATGAGGCGTCGGCTATCCAACCGCGCCATAGCCAGGCCAATGTCTGGCATGAAGCGCCTCGTGTTGCTTTTTTTCAGCCTGGGGCGTCATCCGCTCAGAGAACAGCTCACGTCCACTGCACGACTTGGGGGCCCCCTGCTGGGGTGGCGTGCGAATGACCGTCGCGGTGGGAGTGCGGGCGGGGAGGGGCCGGGCAGGCGGAAGGGAGGAGGAGCCATAGCCGCGCTGAGCCAGCTTTGCCGAATTTTCGGCAGCGTCGAGCTTTATTCCGCCTTGTCCAAGCGAGCAGGGGGTGTGGTTGACGATTTCTGAAGCGCCGCTGTGTCAGCATGTGCGCTCCCCCATTGCGCCATTGCCAGCGCCCTCATGACAGCATCTCGCCATTTCGGCACAGCCTTCACACGCTTCTTGGCCCCATACGGACGTCCCCTCCCTTCGTCCTGCCTGCCTTTCGGTATTCGCGCCTGCATATGGCCGGGTCCGTCGCCAGGATAAGTTTTGATCCATCATCTCTTTCCGAAGGTCTCCTCTTCCATACCCGCTCCAGTGCCAACCTGGGAGGCCGCTCTGGGGCGCGCCTGGATTGCGGCCGCGCCGTTTTAACGGCCGGCAGCTTGTTCCATGAGGCGTCGGCTATCCAACCGCGCCACATCCGGGCCAATGTCTGGCATGAAGCGCCCCGTGTTGCTTTTTTTTCAACCAGCCTGTGTTGTTGGGTCATCGTTTTGAAGAGACAGCGCCCGCGACCTCTCGCTGCCCCCCCTCCCTCTCCCCATCATCAGCATCCCCATCATCAGGATCACCGTCACCATCATTATCGTCATCATCATCATCATCATCATCATCATCATCATCATCATCATCATCATCATCATCATCATCATCATCATCATCATCATCATCATCATCATCATCATCATCATCATCATCATCATCATCATCAGTTCGGCACACCCCTCACACCGTTCGTGGCCCCACAGGGAGGTCCACCGAAGGCCCCAATGGCTGCGTCCTCATGCGTCACCGCCACCCATTACGGCACACCCCTCACACGGTTCGTGGCCCCATAGGGAGGTCCACCGAAGGCCCCAGTGGCTGCGTCGTCACGCGTCACCGCCGCCCATTACGGCACCCCCCTCACACGGTTCGTGGCCCCATAGGGAGGTCCACCGAAGGCCCCAGTGGTTGCGTCCTCATGCGTCACCGCCACCCATTACGGCACACCCCTCACGCGGTTCGTGGCCCAATAGGGAGCTCCACCGAAGGCCCCAGTGGTTGCGTCCTCATGCGTCACACCCATTACGGCACACCCCTCACGCGGTTCGTGGCCCCATAGGGAGTCCACCGAAGGCCCCAGAGGCTGCGTCCTCATGCGTCACCGCCACCCATTACGCACACCCCTCACACGGTTCGTGGCCCCATAGGGAGCTCCACCGAAGGCCCCAGTGGCTGCGTCCTCATGCGTCACCGCCACCCATTACGGCACACCCCTCACGCGGTTCGTGGCCCAATAGGGAGCTCCACCGAAGGCCCCAGTGGTTGCGTCCTCATGCGTCACCGCCACCCACTACGGCACACCCCTCACACGGTTCGTGGCCCCATAGGAAGTTCCACCGAAGGCCCCAGTGGCTGCGTCATCATGCGTCACCGCCACCCATTACGGCACACCCCTCACACGGTTCGTGGCCCCATAGGGAGCTCCACCGAAGGCCCCAGTGGTTGCGTCGTCATGCGTCACCGCCACCCATTACGGCACACCCCTCACACGGCTCGTGGCCCCATAGGGAGGTCCACCGAAGGCCCCAGTGGCCGCGTCCTCATGCGTCACCGCCACCCATTACGGCACACCCCTCACACGGTTCGTGGCCCCATAGGGAGCTCCACCGAAGGCCCCAGAGGCTGCGTCCTCATGCGTCACCGCCACCCATTACGGCACACCCCTCACGCGGTTCGTGGCCCTACAGGGAGTTCCACCGAAGGCCCCAGTGGCTGCGTCCTCAGAGCGTCACCGCCACCCACTACGGCACACCCCTCACACGGTTCGTGGCCCCAGAGGATGTTCCACCGAAGGCTCCAGTGGGAGGGTTCGCATGTCACCACCGCGCCCAATCCGGCACGCCCCTCACTGTGCGTGGCCCCATAAGGAGCTCCACCGAAAGCGGTACCCACAATGCGGTACTCGCAGCTTCATATGGTTGGGTCTTTCGTCAGGCTAATTTTCAACTTGGGGCGTCATCCGCTCAGAGGACAGCTCACGTCCACTGCACGACTTGGGCGCCACCTGCTGGGGTGGCGTACGAATGTCCGTCGCGGTGGGAGTGCGGGCGGGGAGGGGCTGGGCAGGCGGAAGGGAGGAGGAGGAGCCATACCCGCGGTGAGCCAGCTTTTCCGAAGGCACCGCACCGCACCGTCAAGCTTCATTCCGCCTTGTCCAACCGACCAGGGGGTGGGGTTGACGAGATCATATTAGAAGTGCCGCGGTGCCAGCATGTGCGCTCCCCCATTGCCGCAAGGCCCATTGCCCGCCTGCCTTTGCAGCTGCTCCCTTGATGCGCTTCCAGAGTGGTCTCGGAGTCATTGCCGTTGTCATGACCGAACGCCAGTGACGAGTCCCATTCCTATTGGTTCAACCGAGCAAAGGATGAGGATGACAAGTTTCAGCCTTGGCCGAGGCGTCAATGTGTGGACACATGCCCTCACCTCTGATTGCCCCCTCCCCAGTGTCCCATGCTTTTGCATCTGCTGCCTGTACCTCCTTGCAGATCACTCGTGGAACCATGGCTGTGTTCGGGCGTTCTTATTGTTCTGGTATCATTCGTTCCTGTCGGGGCAACCGAGATGAGGGTGAGGATTGGCCAGGGTACTGTTCTGCGTGCGCTGGCCATCGCCACGTTTTCGGGACGCCTGGATCGTGGTCAATTGGGTGCTGGCCAGGTGGGCCTTGTTCTGGATCCATCTCGTTCCGAAGCCCTCCTCCTCCATCTCCGCTCCAGTGCCAACCTGGGAGGCCGCTCTGGGGTGCGCCTGGATTGCGGACGCGCCGTTTTAACGGCCGGCAGCTTCTTCCATGAGGCGTCGGCTATCCAACCGCGCTACAGCCAGGCCAATGTCTGGCATGAAGCGCCCCGCGTTGTTTTTTTCAACTTGGGGCGTCATCCGCTCAGAGGACAGCTCGCGTCCACTGCACGACTTTGGCGCCCCCTGCTGGGGTGGCGTGCGAATGACCTTTCCGGTGGGAGTGCGGGCGGGGAGGGGCCGGGCAGGCGGAAGGGAGGAGGAGCCATTCCCGCGGTGAGCCTGTTTTTCCGAAGGCACCGCACCGTCAAGCTTCATTCCACTTTGTCCAACCGACCAGGGGGTGGGGTTGACGAGATCATATTAGAAGTGCCGTTGTGCCAGCATGTGCGTTCCCCCATTGCCCACTTGCCTTTGCAGCTGCTGCCTTGACGTGCTTCCAGAGTGGTCTTGGAGACAGTGCCGTTGTCGACGAGCCAGCATCATGACTGAACGCCAGTGACGAGTCCCATTCCTATTGGTTCAACCGAGCAGAGGATGAGGATGACAAGTTTCAGCCTTGGCCGAGGCGTCAATGTGTGGACACATGCCATCTCCTCTGCTTGCCCCCTCCCCAGTGCCCCCCCGTGCTTCTGCATCTGCTGCCTGGACCGCCTTGCAGACCGCTCGTGGAATCATGGCCTTCATCGGGCGTGCCTTGTGTTGGTATCGTTCGTTCTTGTCGGTGCAACCGAGAAGAGGGTGAGGATGAAGTATTGCAGCCTTGCCCGAGGTCCTGTTCTGCGTGCGCTGGCCATCGCCACGTTTTCGGGACGCCTGGATCGAGGTGCGCCTGGATTGCGGACGCGCCGTTTTAACGGCCGGCAGCTTCTTCCATGAGGCGTCGGCTATCCAACCGCGCCACAGCCAGGCCAATGTCTGGCATGAAGCGCCCCGCGTTGTTTTTTTTCAACCTGGGGCGTCATCCGCTCAGAGGACAGCTCACGTCCACTGCACGACTTGGGCGCCCCCTGCTGGGGTGGCGTGCGAGTGACCGTTTCGGTGGAAGTGCGGGCGGGGAGGGGCCGGGCAGGCGGAAGGGAGGAGGAGCCATAGCCGCGGTGAGCCAGCTTTTCCGAAGGCACCGCACCGCACCGTCAAGCTTCATTCCGCCTGGTCCAACCGACCAGGGGGTGGGGTTGACGAGATCATATTCGAAGTGCCGTTGTGTCAGCATGTGCGCTCCCCCATTGCCCTCTTGCCTTTGAAGCTGCTGCCTTGTCATGCTTCCAGAGTGGTCTTGGAGACAGTGCCGTTGTCGACGAGCCAGCATCATGACCGAACGCCAATGACGAGTCCCACTCCTATTGGTTCAACCGAGCAGAGGGTGAGGATGACAAGTTTCAGCCTTGGCCGAGGCGTCATGGTGTGAACACATGCTATCTCCTCTGCTTGCCCCCTCCCCAGTGCCCCCCCGTGCTTCTGCATCTGCTGCCTGGACCGCCTTGCAGACCGCTCGTGGAACCATGGCCTTCATCGGGCGTGCTTTGTGTTGGTATCGTTCGTTCTTGTCGGCGCAACCGAGCCGAGGGTGAGGATGAAGTATTGAAGCCGTGGCCGAGGTCCTGTTCTGCGTGTGCTGGCCATCGCCACGTTTTCGAGACGCCTGGATCGTGATCAAATGGATGCTGGCCAGATGGGCCTTGTTCTGGATCCATCTCGTTCCGAAGTCCTCCTCCTCCATCTCCGCTCCAGTGCCAACCTGGGAGGCCGCTCTGGGGTGCGCCTGGATTGCGGCCGCGCCGTTTTAACGGCCGGCAGCTTCTTCCATGAGGCGTCGGCTATCCAACCGCGCTATAGCCAGGCCAATGTCCCCCGCGTTGTTTTTTTCAACCTGGGGCGTCATCCGCTCAGAGGACAGCTCACGTCCACTGCGCGACTTGGGCGCCCCCTGCTGGGGTGGCGTGCGAGTGACCGTTTCGGTTGGAGTGCGGGCGGGGAGGGGCCGGGCAGGCGGAAGGGAGAAGGAGCCATACCCGCGGTGAGCCAGCTTTTCCGAAGGCGCGGCACCGTCAAGCTTCATTCCGCCTGGTCCAACCGACCAGGGGTGTGGTTGACGAGACCATATTAGAAGTGCCGTTGTGTCAGCATGTGCGCTCCCCCATTGCCCACTTGCCTTTGCAGCTGCAGGCTGCTGCCTTGTCATGCTTCCAGAGTGGTCTTGGAGTCAGTGCCATTGTCGACGAGCCAGCATCATGACCGAACGCCAATGACGAGTTCCACTCCTATTGGTTCAACCGAGCAGAGGGTGAGGATGACACGTTTCAGCCTTGGCCGAGGCGTCATGGTGTGAACACATGCTATCTCCTCTGCTTGCCCCCTCCCCAGTGCCCCCCCGTGCTTCTGCATCTGCTGCCTGGACCGCCTTGCAGACCGCTCGTGGAACCATGGCCTTCATCGGGCGTGCTTTGTGTTGGTATCGTTCGTTCTTGTTGGCGCAACCGAGCCGAGGGTGAGGATGAAGTATTGCAGCCGTGGCCGAGGTCCTGTTCTGCGTGTGCTGGCCATCGCCACGTTTTCGAGACGCCTGGATCGTCGTCAAATGGGTGCTGGCCAGATGGGCCTTGTTCTGGATCCATCTCGTTCCGAAGTCCTCCTCCTCCATCTCCGCTCTAGTGCCAACCTGGGAGGCCGCTCTGGGGTGCGCCTGGATTGCGGCCGCGCCGTTTTAACGGCCGGCAGCTTCTTCCATGAGGCGTCGGCTATCCAACCGCGCCATATTTTCTTGCCAATGTCTGGCATGAAGCGCCCCGTGCTGCTTTTTTTTCAACCTGGGGCGTCATCCGCTCAGAGGACAGCTCACGTCCACTGCGCGACTTGGGCGCCCCCTGCTGGGGTGGCGTTCGAATGACCGTTTCGGTGGGAGTGCGGGCGGGGAGGGGCCGGGGCAGGCGGAAAGGAGGAGGAGCCATACCCGCGGTGAGCCAGCTTTTCCGAAGGCGCGGCACCGCCTTGTCCAACCGACCAGGGGCTGGGGTTGACGAGATCATATTAGAAGTGCCGTTGTGTCAGCATGTGCGCTCCCCTGCCCTCTTGCCTTTGCAGCTGCTGCCTTGTCATGCTTCCAGAGTGGTCTTGGAGTCAGGGCCGTTGTCGACGAGCCATCGTCATGACCGAACGCCAATGACGAGTCCCACTCCTATTGGTTCAGCCGAGCAGAGGGTGAGGAGGACAAGTTTCAGCCTTGGCCGAGGCGTCATGGTGTCAACACATGCCCTCACCTCTGATTGCCCCCTCCCCAGTGCCCCCCCGTGCATCTGCATCTGCTGCCTGGACCGCCTTGCAGACCGCTCGTGGAATCATGGCCTTCATCGGGCGTGCTTCGGGCTGGTATCATTCGTTCTCGTCGGCGCAACCGAGCCGAGGGTGAGGATGAAGTATTGCAGCCGTGGCCGAGGTCCTGCTCTGCGTGCGCTGGCCATCGCCACGTTCTCGAGACGCCTGGATCGTGGTCAAATGGGTGCTGGCCAGGTGGGCCTTGTTCTGGATCCATCTCGTTCCGAAGCCCTCCTCCTCCATCTCCGCTCCAGTGCCAACCTGGGAGGCCGCTCTGGGGTGCGCCTGGATTGCGGCCGCGCCGTTTTAACGGCCGGCGGCTTCTTTCATGAGGCGTCGGCTATCCAACCGCGCCATAGCCAGGCCAATGTCTGGCATGAAGCGCCCCTGTGTTGCTTTTTTCAACCTGGGGCGTCATCCGCTCAGAGGACAGCTCGCGTACACTGCACGACTTGGACGCCCCCTGCTGGGGTGGCGTGCGAATGTCCGTCTCGGTGGTAGAGCGGGCGGGAAGGGGCCAGGCATACAGGAGGGAGGGGGTGCTGTACCCGTGCTGAGCCAGCTTTTCCGAATTTTCGGCAGCGTCGAGCTTTATTCCGCCTTGTCCAACCGAGCAGGGGGTGTGGTTGACGATTTCTGAAGCGCCGCTGTGTCAGCATGTGCGCCACACGGTTCGTGGCCCCATAGGGAGCTCCACCGAAGGCCCCAGTGGCTGCGTCCTCATGCGTCACCGCCACCCATTACGGCACCCCCCTCACACGGTTCGTGGCCCCATAGGGAGCTCCACCGAAGGCCCCAGTAGCTGCGTCCTCATGCATGCGTCACCGCCACCCATTATGGCACACCCCTCACACGGTTCGTGGCCCCATAGGGAGCTCCACCGAAGGCCCCAGTGGTTGCGTCTTCATGCGTCACCGCCACCCATTACGGCACACACCTCACACGGTTCGTGGCCCCATCGGGAGCTCCACCAAAGGCCCCAGTGGTTGCGTCTTCATGCGTCACCGCCACCCATTACGGCACACAACTCACACATTTCGTGGCCCCAGAGGATGTTCCACCGAAGACTCCAGTGGGAGGGCTCGCATGTCACCACCACGCCCTCCGGCACGCTCTTCACTGTGCGTGGCCCCACAAGGAGCTCCACCGAAAGCGGTACCCACAATGCGGTACTCGCAGTTTTATATGGTTGGGTCTTTCGTTAGGCTAATTTTCAACCTGGGGCGTCATCCACTCAGAGGACAGCTCACGTCCACTGCACGACTTGGGCGCCCCCTGCTGGGGTGGCGTGCGAATGTCCGTCGCAGTGGGAGAGCGGGCGGGGAGGGGCCAGACAGACAGTAGGGAGGGGGAACCATATCCACTTTCAGCCAGCTTTTCCGAAGGCACCGCACCGTCAAGCTTCATTCCGCCTTGTCCAACCGACCAGGGGGTGGGGTTAACGAGATCATATTAGAAGTGCCGCGGTGCCAGCATGTGCGCTCCCCCATTGCCCGCCTGCCTTTGCAGCTGCTCCCTTGATGCGCTTCCAGGGTGGTCTCGGAGTCATTGCCGTTGTCGACGAGCCGGCATTACGACTGAACGCCAGTGACGAGTCCCATTCCTATTGGTTCAACCGATCAGAGGGTGAGGAGGACAAGTTTCAGCCTTGGCCGAGGCGTCATGGTGTCAACACATGCCCTCACCTCTGATTGCCCCCTCCCCAGTGCCCCATCTGCTGCCTGGACCGCCTTGTAGACCGCTTGTGGAATCATGGCTTTCATCGGGCGTGCTTCGTGGTGGTATCATTCGTTCTCGTCGGCGCAACCGAGCCGAGGGTGAGGATGAAGTATTGCAGCCGTGGCCGAGGTCCTGCTCTGCGTGCGCTGGCTATCGCCACGTTCTCGAGACGCCTGGATCGTGGTCAAATGGGTGCTGGCCAGGTGGGCCTTGTTCTGGATCCATCTCGTTCCGAAGCCCTCCTCCTCCATCTCCGCTCCAGTGCCAACCTGGGAGGCCGCTCTGGGGCGCGCCTGGATTGCGGACGCGTCGTTTTAACGGCCGGCAGCTTCTTCCATGAGGCGTCGGCTATCCAACCGCGCCATAGCCAGGCCAATGTCTGGCATGAAGCGCCTCGTGCTGCTTTTTTTCAACCTGGGGCGTCATCCGCTCAGAGAACAGCTCACGTCCACTGCACGACTTGGGC
This sequence comes from Prorocentrum cordatum, assembly GCA_963575745.1. Classification (NCBI taxonomy): domain Eukaryota; class Dinophyceae; order Prorocentrales; family Prorocentraceae; genus Prorocentrum; species Prorocentrum cordatum. The sequence goes on from CAUYUJ010000308.1 coordinate 93,867, forward strand.
GCCCCCTGCTGGGGTGGTGTGCGAATGACCGTCGCGGTGGGAGTGCGGGCGGGGAGGGGCCAGGCAGGCAGAAGGGAGGAGGAGCCATACCCGCGGTGAGCCAGCTTTGCCGAATTTTCGGCAGCGTCGAGCTTTATTCCGCCTTGTCCAAGCGAGCAGGGGGTGTGGTTGACGATTTCTGAAGCGCCGCTGTGTCAGCATGTGCGCTCCCCCATTGCGCCATTGCCACCGCCCTCATGACAGCATCTCCCCATTTCGGCACAGCCTTCACACGCTTCTTGGCCCCATACGGACGTCCCCTCCCTTCGTCCTGCCTGCCTTTCGGTATTCGCGCCTGCATATGGCCGGGTCCGTCGCCAGGATAAGTTTT
>CAUYUJ010000308.1:96736-115590 GCA_963575745.1 Prorocentrum cordatum
GACGCGCCGTTTTAACGGCCGGCAGCTTCTTCCATGAGGCGTCGGCTATCCAACCGCGCCATAGCCAGGCCCATGTCTGGCATGAAGCGCCTCGTGTTGCTTTTTTTCAACCTGGGGCGTCATCCGCTCAGAGGACAGCTCACGTCCACTGCACGACTTGGGGGCCCCCTGCTGGGGTGGCGCGCGAATGTCCGTTTCGGTGGGAGTGCGTGCGGGGAGGGGCCGGGCAGGCGGAAGGGAGGGGGTGCTGTACCCGTGCTGAGCCAGCTTTTCCGAATTTTCGGCAGCGTCGAGCTTCATTCCGCCTGGTCCAACCGACCAGGGGGCTGGGTTGACATATTAGAAGTGCCGTTGTGTCAGCATGTGCGCTCTCCCATCGCTCACTTGCCTTTGCAGCTGCTGCCTTGACGTGCTTCCAGAGTGGTCTTGGAGTCAGTGCCGTTGCCGACGAGCCAGCATCATGACCGAACGCCAATGACGAGTCCCATTCCTATTGGTTCAACCGAGCATAGGGTGAGGATGACAAGTTTCAGCCTTGGCCGAGGCGTCAATGTGTGGACACATGCCCTCACATCTGACTGCCCCCTCCCCAGTGCCCCACCTGTGCTTGCTTCTGCATCTGCTGCCTGGACCTCCTTGCAGACCGCTCGTGGAATCATGGCCTTCATCGGGCGTGCTTCGTGCTGGTATCATTCGTTCTCGTCGGCGCAACCGAGCCGAGGGTGAGGATGAAGTTTTGGAGCCGTGGCCGAGGTCCTGTTCTGTGTGTGCTGGCCATCGCCACGTTTTCGGGACGCCTGGATCGTGGTCAAATGGGTGCTGGCCAGGCGGGCCTTGTTCTGGATCCATCTCGTTCCCGAAGCCCTCCTCCTCCATCTCCGCTCCAGTGCCAACCTGGGAGGCCGCTCTGGGGCGCGCCTGGAATGCGGACGCGCCGTTTTAACGGCCGGCAGCTTCTTCCATGAGGCGTCGGCTATCCAACCGCGCTATAGCCAGGCCAATGTCTGGCATGAAGCGCCCCTGTGTTGCTTTTTTTCAACCTGGGGCGTCATCCGCTCAGAGAACAGACAGCTCGCGTCCACTGCACGACTTGGGCGCCCCCTGCTGGGGTGGCGTTCGAATGACCGTTTCGGTGGGAGTGCGGGCGGGGAGGGGCCAGGCATACAGGAGGGAGGGGGTGCTGTACCCGTGCTGAGCCAGCTTTTCCGAATTTTCGGCAGCGTCGAGCTTCATTCCGCCTTGTCCAACCGAGCAGGGGGTGTGGCTGACGATTTCTGAAGCGCCGCTGTGTCAGCATGTGCGCTCCCCCATTGCGCCAGTGCCAGCGCCTTCATGACAGCATCTCCCCATTTCGGCACAGCCTTCACACGCTTCTTGGCTCCATATGGACTTCCCCTTCCTTCTTTCCTGCCTGCCTTTCGGTATTCGCGCCTGCATATGGTCGGGTCCGTCGCCAGGATAAGTTTTGATCCATCATCTCTTTCCGAAGGTCTCCTCCTCCATACCCGCTCCAGTGCCAACCTGGAAGGCTTCAGGGTACACATGGATTGCGGACGCGCCGTTTTAAAGGCCGGCAGCTTCTTCCATAGGCGTCGGCTATCCAACCGCGCCACAACCAGGCCAATGTCTGGCACGAAGCGTCCCGTGCTGTTTTTTTTCAACCTGGGGCGTCATCCGCTCAGAGGACAGCTCACGTCCACTGCACGACTTGGGCGCCCCCTGCTGGGGTGGCGTGCGAATGTCCGTTTCGGAGGGCCGGGGAGACAGCAGGGAGGAGGAGCCATGTGCCCGCGCCGAGCCGGCGTCTCCGAAGACGCGGCACCGTCAATTTTCCTTCTGCCTGGTCCGACGAGATCAGATTAGAAGTGCCGCTCTGTCAGCATGTGTGCTATCCCATTGCCCGCCTGCCTTTGCAGCTGCTGCCTTGATGCGCTTCCAGGGTGGTCTCGGAGTCATTGCCGTTGTCGACGAGCCGGCATTACGACCGCACGCCAGTGACGAGTCCCATTCCTATTGGTTCAACCGAGCGTAGGGTGAGGAGGACAAGTTTCAGCCTTGGCCGAGGCGTCAATGTGTGGACACACGCCCTCTCCTCTGCTTGCCCCCTCCCCAGTGCCCCGTACTTCTGCATTTGCTGCCTGGGCTTCCTTGCAGACCACTCGTGGAACCATGGCCTTGGGTGTGCGTTCGAGACGCTTAGTTCGTGCTCAAGCGGGTGCTTGCTAGGCGGGTTTGAGGTGCGTCTTGTTCTGGATCCATCCTCTCGTTCCGCAGCCCTCCTCCATCTCTCCTCCAGTGCCAACCTGGGAGGCCCTGTGGTGCGCCTGGATTGCGGACGCGCCGTTTTAACGGCCGGCAGCTTCTTCCATGAGGCGTCGGCTATCCAACCGCGCCACAACCAGGCCCGTGTTGCTTTTCAGCCTGGGGCGTCATCCGCTCAGAGGACAGCTCACGTCCACTGCACGACTTGGGAGCTCCCTGCTGGGGTGGCGTGCGAATGTCCGTCTCGGAGGGAGAGCGGGCGGGAAGGGGCTGGGCAGACGGCAGGGAGGCGCGGCTCCGCAGGCGCGGCAGCTTGGCATGCCTGGATGGTTGAGCTTCGAGGCCGCGATGGCCCAAGCCCGGCCCCGGCTCGTGCGGCTCCCTGCCCGCGCGCCCTGAATGGCCCCGCTGCTTGCGCGGCATGCCTTCGGGCTCGCAGGACCGCTGGAGGCCCAGGCTGATGGGCATCTTTTCCCCCACCACCACCATACGCAGGACGGGGGCGAAGGGGGGAGGAGGAGCTCCTCCTCCTCCTCCTCCTCCTCCTCCTCCTCCTCCTCCTCCTCGATCCTCCTCCTCGATCCTCCTCCTCCTCCTCCTCCTCCTCCTCCTCCTCCTCCTCGTCCTCCTCCTCCCCCTCCTGCTCCTTCTCCTCGATCCTCCTCATCCTTCTCCTCCTCCTGCCTGTGGCAGTGGTGGTGGAAAATGGGCCCATCCCAGGCGGTAGCGCACGGGCGCCCCCGGGCTGCCCGCGGCGGCGGCGCGGCGCCCGTGGCCTGGGCCGCCGCTGCGGTGCCGGGAGCCGGCCGCGGCGCCGCGCCAGCGAGGGGCCCAGCCGGCGGTCGCCCGAGGCCAGGCTCCGAGGCCCAGCCGACCTCCTCCTCCCTCCTCCCTCCTCCTCCTCCTCCTCTCCTCCTCCTCCTTTTCCTCTTCCTCCTCCTCCTCCTCCTGCTCCTGCTCCTCCTCCTCCTGCTCCTCCTCCTCCTCCTCCTCCTCCTCTATCCTCCTCCTTCTCCTCGATCCTCGATCCTCCCCTCCTCCTCCTCCTCCTCCTCCTCCTCCTCCTCCTCCTCCTCCTCGATCCTCCTCCTCGATCCCTATGGAAGGGGTTCGGCCTGGGGGGTACCCTAGAAGAGGCGCGCGTCCTTACTATGCGCGTTGGCTGGAAGTCATTCTTTCGCTCCAGAGTGTAAGGTCCGTGCCGACCACCCCCCCAGGCCGAACCCCCTACATGGGGGGAACGACGAATGACAGAAAGATAACAACTCGGAGGTCCGGCGGATTTCTCGGATCGGCGCTTCGCGCGCCAGGGAGGGGGGTACAGCGCCGATCCGAGGAATCCGCGCGGACCTCCAAGTTCTTATATTTCTGTCATTCTTTGTTCCCCCGTGTAGGGGGTTCGGCCTGGGTGGGTCGTCGGCACGGACCTTGCATTCTGGGGGGAAAGAAGGACATACGGCCAGGCCGAGGTATCAGATCGCGGTCGGTTCGGAGAGGGTACCCGAATGTACTTCGTATTTGTTGTATGCTCTGGTGCGTTCTGGGGAAAGATACCCTGAAGGACGGTTTGTTTTGTCCTGGCGGAGGGTCTCGTGCTCTTAAAGAATGTTCTTCTCTCCCTGCTCCGAGTGTACACGCACACGAATCCACGTTGATTTCGAGAGCACGCATTGCGCTGCCGTTCGTATCACGCGGGTGGTCTCGCGGATTGGGGGGCCGTTTCCATGCACGTGGTTGGGCGCGTGCGTCCTCTGTGGGCTGCCTAACTACATGTTGCCCCGGGAAAGGCGCCGACACCGCGGGCGCCCAGGAGGCCAGGATCTGCCGATCTTGGGGTCGCAGGATCGCGCCGCGTCGCCGATGCGTCGGCGATGCGGCTCGACGTGGAGCCCGATGACGCCGGCGTCGCCGGTGCGTCGCCGCAGTTGGCGGTGCGTCGCCGACGTTGCGGCGGTGCATCGTCGATGCGTCCTCGGCCCCACCACATCTCCTTCCTCCCTTCTCCTCGCTCCTACCGCTTCCCGAGGAGGAGGAGGAGGAGGAGGAGGAGGAGGAGGAGGAGGAGGAGGAGGAGGAGGAGGAGGAGGAGGAGGGAGGAGGAGGAGAGAGGAGGGAGGGAGAGAGGTAGGAAGGGAGGAGCAGGAGGAGGAGGGGGAGGAGGAGGGAGGAGGGGAGGGAGGAGTGAGGCGAGGGAGGCCTCTGGCCGCGCCGGCGGCTGCCGGCGCCTCTTCCCGCGGCCACCATCCTCCTCCTCTTCCTCCTCCTTCTTCCCCCCCTCCAGCTCCTTCTCCTCCTTCTCTTCTTCCCTCCTCCTCCCCCCCCACCCTCCCCCCTCCCTCCTCCTTCTTCCCCCCTCCTCCTCCTCCTTTTCCTCCACCTCCTTCCCCCCTCCAGCTTATGGTGGTGGTGTTGGAAGACAAGCCCATCGTTTTCTGTGCCTCCAGCGCCCTCTCCCCGAGCCGTGGTGCCCTCCCGGCCCATCCCCGGGGTGGCGCGCCCCCGGGCGTGCCGTCGGCCGGCAGGCGAGCTTCTTCGGAGGAGCGGGCGGTGCAGCAATCGCCCACCCGTTCCTCGCCGAGCGCGTGCACTCAAGTCGGGCGAGGGAGGGGATCGGCCGAGGGGGGGCGCGCATCGACCCCCAAATCGCCCACTGATCGTCACCAGCGGGCCCGACAGCTCACCCCGCTCGGGAGCGTGGGGCCCTCCTAGGGGGCCCCGTCGCCGATCTGTCGGCGACGTGTCGCCGACTCCAGGCTGATGTCTTCCTCGCAGAGTGCCTACTCTCAAGTCGGGCGTGTCCCTCTACAGGAGGAATGCTCACAAGTAGTCAAAAAGCGACAGGGGATGATTTTTGTGGACCATTTTGTCAATGTTTTTTTTTTCTCCTATTTCTATTTTTTTGTCCAAAGTTCGCCTGTAGGAGGACATGCCCGACCTAAACCTACTCGCAAACGTCAGACACAAAAAACACATGCCTGCTTTGACTTAATTTGTCGTAGATCCCCCGCGCGAGTAGTGGAGCGCGCTCGTCTAGTTCCATAAACGATCATCGAAGGGCGAAGAGCGGTATGACCATGATTTCTCGGATGGCCGCGCTGACCTCTGGAAGTAGTTATGTTTATGCAGTTTGTGTTGTAGATGAGGCGCGCCAGGCGTGATTGAGGGAATGCTCTTCTAGTTTTTGATTGCGGTCACGCCCGGGTTCCGGGACCATCTGCATAATGCAGCACAAACGCGTTCGGTAGAAATCTTCGGAGTTTTGTATGTCATGGAAGTTCCGTCTTCAGAGCTGAGAATGCGCATTAGCGTGCGCGAGAGTCTGGTAGTCGATGAGAAATCGCCGATTTAGCGTCGATCAGCGCCGACTGGCGTCGTTCAGCGTCGATTCGCAAGAGCCAGCAAGATGGCATGGGATGCTCCCATGAGCTGCCCTACAGAAGACGCGCGCCGTGTTTGGCGTGCCCTCCACGGAGCAGCATGCACACAACACCGCAGCGTCCTTTTCTCGCTGCGTTTCCTGCTGCCCGAAGGATTCGAGGCGGGAATTTATACATGACCACCGCCTGGAGGTTCAATTTTCGGAGACCTCGGCAGGCGGTGGATATGGATATATTCGGGCCCCCGGGGGCCAAACTATATGCATATCTACCGCCCGCTGGGGCACCAGGACTCAGGCGATCGCAAACAAGGACTAAGGGGGCGTGGATTAGCGACGGGTCCCGTTTCCATGAGAGATCGCGGACTTCCGCCGCCGAGCGAGGCGGCAGAGGCCGCATCTTGGGGAGGGCACCTCTCCCGACCCGTGGATTTGGCGACCGCGCGCCGGGTCCATGGATCGCCCATCCATGCTGGCGCGCCCCCGAGAGGAGGAGGACCAGGAGGAGGAGGAGGAGGAGGAGGAGGAGGAGGAGGAGGAGGAGGAGGAGGAGGAGGAGGAGGGGAGGAGGGGAGCAGGAGGAGGAGGAGGAGGAGGAGGAGGAGGAGGAGGAGAGGAGGAGCGAGGAGGAGGAGGAGGAGGAGGAGGTGGAGGAGGAGGAGGAGGAGGACGTCGGTTCCCGGGCGGTGGATGTGGACGGATCCCCGCCTCGCCGCAGGAGGCCCTGGGCACGGCGGGCAGGCGGGCCGCCCCGCAGCCGGGCACGGCGGGCCGCTCACCCCGGAGGAGGAGCACCGGCAGGCCGTCGCCAAGCGGGAGGCGGAGAAGGCGTCGGCTGGCTGGGAGCCCAGGGGTGGAGGGCTTCTCCGGAGGGCTTGGGCGACCCGTCCTCCTCGTCCTCCTCGTCCTCCTCGTCCTCCTCGTCCTCCTCCTCCTCGTCCTCCTCCTCCTTGTCCCTCCTCCTTGTCCCTCCTCCTCCTCCTCCTCCTCCTCCTCCTCCTCCTCCTCCATCTCCTCCCCCTCCCCCTCCTCCACCTCCCCCTCCTCCTCCTCGGGTCGCCTACGGCCCCGGGGGAAACCGTGCACCCAGGGGTGGATCCAAAAACGGTGTTTTGGCGACTTCGTGGGGCCGTCTTCGTTTCCATGCCGTTCTGCAGCAGAGCCAGATGGATGGAAGACGACACCGGGGAGAACGAGAACAGGAGGGAGACGAAAGGCACTTCCCTAAGGGCTTGTCGACTTTTCGCCAATCGACTTGTGAGAATCGAGCCAGATAAACCCAGGTAAATGCAGATAAATCGAGGTAAATCCAGGTAAATCTAGATAAATCAGGGTAAATCCAGGTAAATCCAGAGATCTCCAGGGAAAGTTCGAGCACTTCGCGGCCGCTCCAGCGCGAGTCGAAGGACGGCAGAAGTCGTTAAGCCTTTAACGAGCACTGCTCAGGTTCATCCCCGTGGGAGCCTCAGGGCAGGGGGCAGACGCAGGGAGCCCGTCGGCGGCCAAGCGAGGGGGGGAAAATACGCTCGCAGAGAGCCCCGAGGCGGGAACTCCTACGTGACCACCGCCCAGAGGGTCAGTGTTCGGAGCCTCGGCAGGCGGTGGACATGGACATATATGCGGCCCCCCCGGGGGCAATACATATATATATATATATATGTATACATGTGTGTATATATATATATATTTATATTTATATTTATATATATGTATATGTATATGTATATATATATATTTATATATATGTATATCTATGTATATATATGTATACATGTGTATATATACATATATATATATACATATCCACACCCACCGCCCGCTGGGGCACCAGGGCGTCGGTTCCCGGGTCCGTAGCCATTTTGGTTCAAGGCTCAGCAGTTGAGATTCTCGGGAGGCGTGACGTGCACCAACACCTGATGCGGAGATCCGTTGATGCAGAAAAGCTTGAAGGGGTCTCGGCAGGGTGCCTCCGTCAAAGGTGCGATCGACAAGTGTGGGGCCGCAAAGCAATGGATTGCAGCGCTGCGACTGCTGCGCGAGGCGTCCCAACCACATGCGGATTGCAGCCTCAGTCTGTATTGTGTGACCGTAGGCATATGCGGAAAAAGCAAACAGTGGCGACATGCGCTGTCGCTTTTCAGGGAGCTGGCTGGCATGATGCTGGAGCCAGACGTCATCTGCTACAGCAGCGGTATCAGCGCGTGCGGAAATGCCAATCAGTGGCAGCAGGCGCTGTGGCTGCTCAGGGAGATGTGGTCGCTGGATCTAATGCCAGACCACATTAGCTACACCGCTGGGATCAGCGCGTGCAGCACAGGTGTAGAGTGGCAGCGGGCACTGTTCTTGATCAGCGAGATGCGGGAGGTGAGATTGGAGCCGAACGGCTTTAGTTACAGCTGCGGGATTAGCGCCTGCGGGAAATGCGGGCAGTGGCAGCCTGCGCTGTCGTTGCTCAGGGAAGCGTGGGAGGCGAGGTTGGAGCCAAATGTGATCAGCTGCAATGCTGCGATCAGCGCGTGCGAGAAAGGCAGGCAGTGGGAGCAGGCGCTGTCGCTGCTTGGCGAGATGCGGGAGGGGGCACTGGAACTCAACGTTAGGAGCTACAATGCTGGGATCAGCGCGTGCGAAACATGTGCGCAGTGGCAGCAAGCATTATCGTTGCTCGGCGAGATACGGGATGTGAAGTTGGATTTGGACGTTTTCAGCTACAGCGGCGGAATCAGCGCGTGCGGGAAAGGCGGGCAATGGCAGCAGGCGTTGTCGCTGTTCAACGAGATGTGGCAAGCGAAGTTGGAGTTGGATGTCGTTTGCTGCAGTGGGGGCGTCAGCGCGTGCGAGAAAGGCGGGCAGTGGCAGCAGGCGCTGTCGCTGCTAAGTGGGATGTGGGACGCGACGATGAAACCAGACGCCTTCATCTACGGTGCTGGGATCAGCGCGTGCGAGAAAGGCGGGCAGTGGGAGCAAGCGATGTCGCTGCTCAGCGAGATGCGAAACGTGAAATTGCAGCTTGACATTGTATGCTCCAGTGGCGCGATCAGCGCCTGCGAAAAATGCGGGCAGTGGCAGCAGGCACTGTCATTGCTCGGCAAGATGCGGGAGGCGAAGTTGAAGCCAGACGTCACCAGCTACAGCGCTGCGATCAGCGCATGTGAGAAAGGTGGACCGTGGCAGCACGCGCTGTCGCTGCTTAGCGAGATGCGGGAGGTTGAATTGAGACCAAACGTCATCAGTTACACTGGTGTGATCCGCGTGTTCGGAGTAGGCGGGCAGTGGCAGCAGGCGTTGTCGATATTGGGCGACATGTTAGCGGCAACGCTAAAATTTGACGTCCTCTGCTGCAATGAAGGAATCAACGCGTGTCAGAAAGGCGGGCAGTGGCAGCAAGCGTTGGCGGTGATCGGGCAGATGCAGGAGGCGAGCGTGGAGCCAGACATCATCTCTTCTACATGGCCGGTGGAAGCGCGTGCGAGAAGCCCAGGGCCTCAAGTGCACAACATCGTCCCTTTCCGGCGCCAACACGGGGCCGAATCGCTCAGGTCAGTCCCAGAGGCGCTCCAGAGGGGTTCCCAGACCGTCCAAGAGCGCTCCAAGTCGACCTCAGTGGGTCCCGAGACGGCCCACGAGGGCCCGAAGCCTTCCCGGGGTGGCTCCACGACGATCCATGAGGCCGCAAAGACGCCCCAAGAGGGCCCCGAGCGCACGCCAAAGAGTCACAAATCGTCAAATTCCGATAGGAAAACGTATATTTTCAGCATGCCCGCCTTATGTGCTCCTCAGTGGCCCGGGACACGCCAAGAGGCCTCCCAAATCGCTCCAAGAAGACGCCAGCAGCCCCTAAGAGGGCTCCAAGACGGCCCACAAGAGCCCCAAGACGACGCCAGAGAGCCCTGAAACGGCCTCACAGAACCCCAAGACGGCCCCAAGAGAACTCCTAGGGGGCCCCGAGTGGCTCCCAAGACGGCCTCAGGCAGCCTCAAGAGAGCTCCAAGACGGTCCAAGGCCTACCGGACGCCCCGTGACGGCCCAAAACGGCACCAAGACGTCCCAAAACGCTCCCAGAGCAGCCCAAACAAGCTTCTGAATGGCCCGAGAAAGACCCCCACAAGGACCACCAAGCAGGTCCAGAGACGCCCATTAAAAGAGCGATCGGTGAAGTACAAAGCTCTTCTCACCAAGTCTCCCAAGAGCGGGCCGCAGGCCCTGGTGCGCTTCGAAGATGGCCAACGAGCGCTCCGAGATGCCCCCGGAGGCCCCCAAGAGGGCCCCAAGGGGGTCCAAGACCGTCCAAGAGAGACTCCAAGGCGCCCAAGATTCCTTCTACACGGCTTCAGACGCCTCCGGAACGTCCCGACGGGGCTCCGAGAAGGGCCCCGAGAGGGCCCAAACAAGAACAAATCGTCACAATCCCCAGGGAAAACTTGCATTTTTGTAATTCCCGTGCTTTTCGTCTCCGACGCTTCCACGACGGCCATACAGGCTCCCAAGAGTGTTTAAGATCCCCAGGCCAGCCGCATGAGGGCCCCAAGACAGCCCAACACAGCATCCAGACGGGTCCTGAGGCGCTCATGACAGCCCACGAGCCATCCAAGACAGCCTCAAGAGCTGCCCAAGATGCTCCAAGACGGCGCCAAGACGATCTTAGCCGAAAAGCTCCAAACTCCATGGACTGCCGACAACCTCGAGAGCGTCCAGGAGGCCGAAAGAAGCTCCGAGAAGCTCCCAAACTATCCCTAGGAGAAGACAGCGCCCGCCTTCTGGTTTCTACAAGACAAACAACACAGTTTCCGGATCCGGACACGCTTCGTGGCCGCATCCGGACCGCTGCCCTTCTCCGTGGGTGCGGGCGCCCGCCGTCACGCTTCACCCAGGCAACTGGGAAGACCTCACCACAGCTTTCCGGGCGTACCCCGCCCACGGATCTTCGCCGTACTTAGAGCGCTGCTCTTCTCCGTGGGTGCGGGCGCGAGAGCGCGAAGGTATGCGCGTATGGCACGGAGCTGCGCTGTGGAGGCGCACCAGGGGGACCTGAAGGTCGTGGGCGAAGTCCACGGGTTCGCCCTAGTCAGCTACAACGCTGGGATCAGCGCGTGCGAGAAAGGCATGCAGTGGCAGCGGGCTCTGGTGTTGCTGAGCGAGATGCTGGAGGCGAAGCTGGTGCCCGACGTCATCAGCTGCCACACTGCGACCAGGGCTTGCGACAGAAGCGGGCAGGTGCAGCAAGCGATCTGGCTTCTCACCGCGACGCGGAATGCGAAGCTCGAGTCCCACGTCGCCAGCCTCAGCGATGCCATGGTGATTGCGATGCAGAGGTCAGCGTTGCGCAGTTCCAGCCGCAATCCCGAGACCCGCGCGCGCGAGAGACGCGGGTAGCCACGGCAGGCCATGCCGCTGGTCGAGGACGAGCCGACGACGGAGACCACAGCCACCCTTGCTGCACGCGATACAGTAGGGGTCTTGAAGAAAGAACCCTTTTCGTTGGGGAGGGGCTCGGTGTTCCTGGGTTGTTCGACAGTTTGCCTTCTGTTTTCTTGAGGTTTTCCATGGGAAATCGAAGTTCAACTTATGGGAGAAGGGGGCCCCGTTCCTTAGTTAGATTTCCTTGGGTCAACGCCCCGACTGTACTGGGCAGCGCGCGTGCCGCCGGGGCCCGCTGGCTGCAGACGGCCTGGCCCTGGGCGGCAGAGCTGCGCCCCGGGGGGCGCCTCGGCCGCGGGCGTCCAGGTCTCAGGAGGGAAAGAAACACACAGACACAATTAATCGCCGATTCCCCAGAAAATATGGGAACATATGGGAAGTGGGGGGGAAGACAAACAACCAGAAAATAGGGGAAAATAGGGGGAAACCTTTGAACTGTGTGTATTTATTTGTGTGTCTCAGGGCCCCTTCAAGGTCTCCTCCGCGGGAGAGCCCCGGACCGTCCTCGGCGGCCCCGCGCTCTGCCCGAAGCCCCCCCCCCGCACGTGCCCCGCGCTCGGCAGGAGGGGAAAAACCACACAGACACAATGAATCGTCGATCCCCCAGAAAATATGGGAGAGTATGGGAGTTGGGCGGGAAGACAAAAACCCAGAAAATGTGGGAAAGTATGGGGAATTGTTTTATTGTGGGTATTTATTTGTGTGTCCTGGGGCCCCTTCAGCTCGGCCACGAGGGCCCGCCCTGCCCGCGGGACGGCGCCGGGCGAGGGCGAGGACGAGGGCGAGGCCGAGGCGCGGGGCGGGCGGGCGCGCGTCACGCGGGCGTCTTGCCCCTCGGCCCGGGCGAGGCCTCCAGGGGCGCCCTGGGCCCGCTGCTGGTGCCAGCCCCCTCCTCGTCTGCGGCACGCCCTGCGCTGGACGTGCGGGCCATCTCGCCGCCCGGGGAGCGGGGCCAGCCTCGCGGGCGCGGTGCTGGAGCGTCCTTCAACGAGGAAGAGGACGGCGGCTCCCGGGCGGTGGACGTGGACAAGCCCCCGCCTCGCGCGATAGGGGCCTGTCAGCCCCGCACCGCCCAGGAGGAGGAGGAGGAGGAGGAGGAGGAGGAGGAGGAGGAGGAGGAGGAGGAGGAGGAGGAGGAGGAGGAGGAGGAGGAGGAGGAGGAGGAGGAGGAGGAGGAGGAGGAGGAGGACCAGGGCGAAAGGGGGGCAGATGGCAAGAGTGTGGAACAGGCACCGGGCGAGGGGTCCAGGTGATCGTTTTTTGTTCCTTGTTCTGCCGATCGGCGAGGGGCCTCGGGCCCCCCCTCCTCCCCTTCCCTCCCTGGAGTGTGGCTCTTGGCTGTTCTTTGGCGCCTGCTTCGAGCAGGTGGGGTCCCTCCCCCATGGGACGCACTGTCGCAAGCAGTCGCACTAAGCAGAGGTCCGGAGTCAGACCCCCCCCCCCCCCGCCCAGTGTCGAAACGCCCCGAATGAGAAAACGCTCACCAGCGGGTCCAGGGGTCGAGGCTTCCGTTTCTCTGTGCAGCGAGAGCTGCCAGGACCCTCGTGGTGACAGTAGGTACGGGCCCGTCGTCGTTTCCTGATTCGTCGCCCTCCGCCTCTGACTCGTCACCCCCTCAGCGCCGTCCCCTGGCCGCTTCCTCGGCGCGCTGCCCGGCTCGGTGGCCTGGTGGCTCCCTGGCTCGTCGCCCCGTTCTCTGCCTCGCCCCCTGGCTTGCTGGTGCGTCCCCTGGTTCCTCGCTGGGGGTCGTCCCCGCTCTCGTCTCTGGGCTCGTCTCGCCCGTCTCCCGGCTGGTCCACTTGTCTGGCAGCCGTGCCCGTCGTAGCAAGGTCGTCGCCCTCCCCGTGTTCCCCCGCTCCGTCGCCCCTTTCCCTGGGACTCTCCTGGTTCCCGTGGTCTGACCCGACTCGTCGGCCTGATCGTTGGGTCATTCCTGGTCTCGGTGCCCCGATCACCAGTTCGTTTCTGTGCTCGGCGGCAGGGTCGTTCTGTGTCTGGTCGCCCTGGGCCCTGGCTCGTTCCTTGGCTTGGCTTCTGGGTCCCTGCCTGCCCGATGTGATGTGGACTACGCTTCGCGAGCCTGCTCCGGGTGTTGCTAGAATTACCCCTGGCCCAAGGTCCCCCCAGGATTCTCTGGGTGGCCCAGACGGCCTCCAGGCACCCCTCACGAGGTCCAGAGGGCCCCAGGGGCTCAAACATGGAGCGAAAAGCTGGGGGCACCTTGGGCCAGGGGCACTTCTAGCCGTGCTTGGGCCAGGGCCTGGGGCACCTTGGGCCTGGGGCACCTTGGGCCAGGGGCACCTTGGGCCAGGGGCACCGTGGGCCAGGGGCACCCGACTGCTCAGGATCTCCCCAGTTCCTTGCTGCCCCCCTCGGCCTTGGGCCCCGACCCTCTACAGGGCTGCCCCTGTGCCCCCCGGCCGGCGAGAGGCCGCCCTGCGCGCGCAGATCCAGGCGCAGGAGGACCGTTCCTGTCTTGCGCTGCTTCTGGCGCAGCTGCCCCCTTTCTCTCGCCACCCAGGGCTCGTTTCGATTCTCTCGATTCTTTCGATTCTTTGATGGCTTCCGATTCCGATTCGACTCGACTCGATTCGACTTCGATGGCTTCTGATTCCGATTCGATTCGACTTGGGATTCCAGTTTGGGCTCCGATGTCTCGTTGGAGGCACACTGGCCTGCCGATCTCCGCCGACCCGACGTCTCCCGACGTGGCCCCCGATTCCCGCCGATCCGATTCGCTTCGATCGCCGATTCGACCTCGATTCGATCCTGGACTCTCCTGCCCTCGCCACCCTTGAACGAAGGATTGCAAAAAAAACCGAAGGATTGCAAAAAACGCCCAGGATGGAATGCAAAACAACCCAGGGTTTTTTTGCAATCCTTCGGTTTTTTTGCAATCCTTCGTTTGGGTTTTTTCGCCACCCACCCGCACGACGCCCAACGCCCGGCTCACGCCACTCTCGCCGCCACCCGCACCCGAGCCTGCACTCGGCCATCGGCCCGCCGCCTACCTCCCAGGAGGCGAAAAAACACACACACAGACACAATGAATCGTCCACTCCCAGGAAAATATGGGAAACATGGGAAGTGGGGGGGAAGAGAAACACCCCGAAAATATGGGAAAATATGGGGGATATTTTTATTTGTGTGTATTTACTTGTGTGTCCCAGGGCCCCTTCAACCTCCCCTGCCCGCCCTCTCGAGCCCGCCCCCCTCCCGCTTCTCACCCTTCCACAGAAGAACTTATGTCGGGCATGCCCCTCCACGGGGAGGAATGCTTATCAGTAGTCAAAGCAAATCATATTGTTTTTGGTGTCACGGTGCCTTTCTTCTCGGATTTTTGAGATAAAGAGGACGTGCTTCCCCCCCCCAAACACAAACATCCGCCTGTAGGGGGACGTGCCCGACCTGAAGAAAAGCGGGGGAAACCCAAAAGGTACCCATGCCGCTGCTCCCCAGACCTCTCCCGGGGCGCGCTCCGACCAGGGTCCCGAGGCGAAGCCGGCGGTGGCGACGAGGGCCTCCCAGGAGGCCCCACCAGGGGCAAACGAGAGAAGGATAGGGAGGGAGGGAGGGAGGGATGGCGGGAGGGAGGGAGGGAGGGAGGGAGGGAAGGACAGCGGCATATCCAGTATAACGTTTTCGCCGTCGGGGGCCTCCGTCCCGGGGCGGCTGGAAAGTTGATACCCTTGCGGTGCCGCGTCAAGGCATGCGCTTTCCAGCCGCCCTGGGGCAGCGCCCCCGGCGACGGAAAAGTTTATCTGATACCGTTCTTCGCCCGCTCAGTATATGGGTATCTTTTCTTGCTTCCCCCCTTCCACCCAGCAGCCACAAAACTTTGGCTCTCTGCCCGCCCTCTGCGCCCTCCCACCAGCCCAGCCATCGCACCCTCTCGCGCAGCCGGGCCAGCGAGTGTATCACCGAGCGCGCTCCGCTGCTCGCAGAGTGCCTACTCGCAAACGTCTGAAACAAAAACATGTGTGCTTCGATTTAATGTTTTGGCTGATCCGTTCCTGGGGCGCCTGCTTGCTGTGCCACCGCTCGACGTTACGCGCTCGGTTGCAACGCCTGGGAGGTTAAGTTCAGTATCGGCGCTGGTATATCGGTGGTAGAAAACTACAGCTTAATGGTCACAATGCTGTTTAATTTCGATGTGTTGCAGTCCTGCCTGATCTGGCTCAATCCTGGGCCCCATCCAGCCAACTACAGCTTACCACACCCACCTCGTTCTTACGAAGACTTGCCAGAAGCTGTCTCCAACCGATGCCCCCCCTGTTCACCGGGCGCGTTCCACTACTCGCAAAGTGCCTACTCGCAAACGTCTGAAAAAGGCTTGTAAATCCCCCGCGGCGGATCCAGGACATTGCAAGCGGATCGCGCTTGTCTACCTGTGCTGCAGCGCTGTGGGAGTGGGGGGCGGAGAGGGAAAGGAGGGGGGAGGAGGAGGAGGAGGAGGAGGAGGAGGAGGAGGAGGAGGAGGAGGAGGAGGAGGAGGAGGAGGAGGAGGAGGATCAGGAGGGGAGAAAGCACACAGACACAATTAATCGTCGATCCCCCAGAAAATATGGGAACATATGGGAAGTGGGGCGGAAGACAAAAACCCAGAAAATATCGGAAAATATGGGGAATCTTTTTATTTGTGTGTATTTATTTGTGTGTCCCCAGGGCCCCTTCAGTGGAGGGAGGGAGGAGGATGAGGAGGAGGAGGAGGATGAGGCGAGGTTGGAGGACGGGGCGAGGTTGGAGGAGAGCAGGAGGAGGAGGAGGAGGAGGAGGCGGAGGAGGGACTAGGATGAGGAGGAGTGAGGTGGAGGAGGAGGAAAGAGAAAGAGAAAGAGGATAAAGGAGGAGGAAGAGGAGGCTCAGGAGCAGGAGCAGGAGGTTTAGGAGGAGGAGGAGGAGGGGAGGAGGAGGAGGAGGAGGGAGGTAGGAGGAGGAGGAGGAGAGGAGGGAGGAGGAGGAGCAGGAGCAGGAGCAGGAGCAGGAGCAGGAGGAGGAGGAGAAACTGACTTTTCGAGCAGTGGAACGCGCATGTCTGGTGGAGCACAAGCGGCGGCAGCGGCAGCGGCGCCCGTGGACGGCCGTCGGCGGCGCTCCCCGAGGGGAGGGCAGAGGGGGCGCGGGCCCTTTCGGAGGCTTCTCGGAGGGTCTTCCGGCCCTCTGAGAGAAGCTTCGGAGGCCCCCTTCGAGGCCGCGGAGGGCTTCTCGAACGCCTCGAACTCCTCGAACTCCTCGAACTCCTCGAGGTCCTCGAAGTCCTCGAACTCGAGCTCGGACTCTCCGAAGCCACAGAGGGCTTCCGAGAAGGCCGGAGGACTTGTAAGAAGCCCCGCCGCCCTCCGAGAAGGCCTCCTCTGGACGGGGTTAGGGCGAGGAAAGATCCGTTCCAGAGCGTTCCGGAACACTCACAGAGCGTTCCAGAACGCTCTGAGAAGGCCGCGGCGCCCGATACATTCCCTAGATCTGCCAGATGTCATAGGATCTCGATTCGTCCGTACACGTCCTAGCTTCGTCTTACTCCTCTCACTTCCCACGCGTCTGACGCTGTTCAGGGATCCGATGCTCCTCTCACCTTCTGCTGCCCCCATCGTGTTTGGGGACCACAGGGCCACGCCCCAAAAGCAAGTTCGATCACCCCGCCAAGCGTGGAAGCAGTGTCGAACGAGCATCGCCTCCCAGAGCCCGAGGTGAGCAAGGCGAGCGTGGAGGAGGAGGAGGAGGAGGAGGAGGATAGGAGGAGGAGGAGGAGGAGGGGGAGGCGGAGGATTTCCTCGGCCCCCCGCCGAAGCCCTGCCTCGCGCACGGTGGGGGCAGGCGGCGCCCCCTGACGGTGCGCGGCCCGTCTATAAAACACGAGCCTCGAGGACGTCCCTTCCCCCCCCTCCCCTCTTCCACCTCCTCCTCCTCCTCCCCTCCTCCTCCACCCTCCCTCCTCCTCCTCCTCCTCCTCCTCCTCCTCCTCCCTCTCCTCCTCCCACTCCTCCTCCTCCTCCTCCTCCTCTCGGGCTGTTTAGTCCAATCCGCACTGGCGCCGATTGTCTGTCGCAGCGAACCACGGCAGGAACCATGGGTGTCCTTGCCAGCCCACGCGTCCTTCAGGATGCATGGCCTTCTTGCTTGCTTGCTTGCGAGGACCTCTACCAGCAGCAGCGCGGGGTGGAGAGGCACCACAGCGACACCGAGGATCAAAGAAGAACAAAACGCCAGAAACAGGAACTCTTGGCGCTCCGCGCGGATCTCTTGGACCCGCGCTGGGCCCCCCCGGCGGCGCCTCCGGCGCCGCCCCTGGCGCGCTCCGCGCGCCGGGGAGGGGGTTCCAGCGCGCCGGCGCCGCCCCTGGCGCGCTCCGCGCGCCGGGGAGGGGGTTCCAGCGCGGATCCAAGAAACCCGCGCGGAGCGCCAAACGTTTATGCTTCTGGCGTTTTCTCTTCTTCTGGAGGAGCAGATCGCCCAGCAGAAGGGAGCAACAGGGGCGCGTCTTACCGAGGGCCAGGAGCAGCTGGTGCAGCAGAAGGCCCAGGCACAGCAGCTGCAGCACGATGCCATCATAAAGGAGGCCGAGGCGCTGAAGGAGAAGGAGCGCCTTCTCCAGGAGCTGCAGGCTCTGGAAGGCGAGATGCACATGAGGATGAGGCGCCCGCCCATGGTGTCGGTCGAGGAGGACGGGATTCAAAGTGCACGGGCTCCCCCGCCCCCTCCTCCCGGACCCTCCCCTTCGTCCCCCTTCTCCCCCCTCTCATTCCCGCCCGCTCCCCCCCCCTCCCCTCGAGTCGCCGCTCCTTGCCCTCCCCTCCCTCATCGTCCTCCTCCCCACGCCCCCTCCTCGCCCGACCTCCCCCCCCCCCCCTCCCCTCCGCTCCCCTCCTCCCTTGGAGCTCCGACGCCGCAGCTTCTCCGCTGCGTGGACGCCCGGAGGTCTCGGCCCCTTCCCCGGGACAGCTCCTTCCTCCTGGGGCCTTCCTCGGCGGCGCAGACCGCAGGCCTCCCCAGAGGTCGACCATAGCATCTCAGGAGGGAACAAAAACACAGACACAATTAATCGTCGATTCCCCAGAAGATATGGGAAAATATGGGAAGTGGGGGGGAAGACAAAAACCAAGAACATATGGGAAAATATGGGGAATCGTTTTATTTGTGTGTATTGATTGCGAAGGCCTTACGGCCTGTGCCGCCGACCCTGAATGGCGACGACGACGACGACGACGACGACGACGACGACGACGACGACGACGACGACGACGACGACGACGACGACGACGACGACGACGAGCGCTCTTGGGGGCCTCTTGGGGGTAGTTTGTGGGCCTCTTGGGAAGCTCTCAGGGGCCGCGAGGAAGCCTCGTGGGGGCCTCTTGGGGCTTCCTGGGGGTCTCTTGGAGGGGGCCTGGGACGTCTTGGAAGCTTCTTGGACGGTCTTGGGGCTATCGTGGGCGTTTTCGGCCGATCTTTGGGCGACTCGGGGCCCTCTTGGGCCGTCTCGGGTGCCATCTTGGGCATTCGGACCTCATTTGGAGTGTTTTCGAGGTTTCTAGGCCGCCCGAGGGAAAACGAATCTGCCCCCCCACCCACCCCGGGACCCCCCCCGGGACCCCCCCCCCACCCCCCCTGGGACCCCCCCCCCCTGGGGAAGGGATCGAAGGGAAGGGGCTTCCCTTCGATTCGATTACGACACTGCTAGATTTTTCTCTCGCTCACGAGCTTGAGAAGGAAGCTGCAGGGAAAGGGGACGACGGAGGCGACGACCGATGGAGACGACGACTCGAACAGCCAAGCCACTCGCACACGACGACAGGGTCGGCGG
>CAUYUJ010000309.1:0-2500 GCA_963575745.1 Prorocentrum cordatum
AGCTGCACATCTCAAATAGCGTTTACACACTACGCACACGTCTTCCAGCGCGTAGGTATAGTTGGCAGAGACTTCTTGGGCCATGCTCATCGATTCGACGAACACGTTCTCGATCTCAGGACAAGGCAACAAATGCTAACGACTCGACAACGTTGAGAAGCGCGCGGTCCCTATCTGAGATTGAGCGCAAAAGTCATGGGAAGTGCAACGCAAGGGTCTTGAATATTTTGTCAGTTTGGAGACCGCGGTCTCCCATCGAGAAACCGAGCACGATTTCTGCCAAGGTTGCTAGTTGCTCGTGTTGGACCAAGCCAGGTAGAGCTTCCAATGCTGCAATCTTTGTGTGCTCATAACCGAGTTCCCGCTCGCATTGAGGAAAAAAAGAGACAGGGGGAAAAACAAAAAAACAAAGAGAGAGAGAGAGAGAGAGAGAAAAAAAACAAACAAAAAAACAAAAAAAAAAAAAAAAAAAAAAAAAAAACGCTTGCTACAGGCGCCCAACGGAGTATGCAATGTTGCCTAGATAATTGACACGTTCAGTCCAGGGCTCCCGACTGACCTTGTGATTATTCATGCCGCCGCTCGTCCTCTAACCCCAAACATCAAAAAACACTTCCCTGCAGGCGCACATGCGCCGCGATGCCGGAAGCTCGGGTTGCAGCTTGGACGTCCGAAGGTGGATCGCGGCCTGGTGCAATGTGTCGGCTTCCTCCATCTGAGACAGGCCGAGAAGCTCGTCGTACGTCCTGGCTGCCCGGATGCTGCGCCCGAAGCTCGAGGGAGACACGTACCGGCCCGCGGCGGCCAGCACGGACACGCGGCCGCAGCTCAGCTCCGCCGGGCGCCTGCCCCGGGCTGCCGCCCACGATGTTGCTGCACGCCAGGCCTCCCGCGCTCCGCCGGCCCGCCCCCGAGCGCGGCGAGGCGAGCCAGCTGCCCTGCCGCCCGCAGGCGAAGAGGTCTGTCAGAAGCCCTTCTAAAACAGGGCTAGGATCGGGATAAATCGCTCCAGAGCGTTCCGGAGCGCTCTCAGAGCGTTCCGGAACGCTCTGGAGCGGCCGCGGCGCCCAATACATCCTCCAAACCCGCCGATTCTCAGAGATTTCGAGTTATCCCGATCCGACTTTGTCCCGATCTTCGCGTCGTTTTACCTTCTGCTCCACGTTGGTACACCCCCTGTAGTCACCTCATATCCAGATGCTTCCCCCGGCAGCTGCGAAAACCGCGTGCTGCGGAGTGGAGCCTGCCGCCGAGGGCCTCCCACGGGCCACGGGCGCGCGCGGGCGCCCGCCCGACGAGCAGCGCCGCGCAGCACCAGGCCTGGGAGGCCGCGCCGGCCACGCCGCCCCAGCGGCGCCCGAGGCGCCGATGGGGCGGCCGGGCGGCGTCGGCGTCGGCCGGTTCGGCCTGGCGCGGCCTGCCGCCGAGGGCGCGCGCGGCGGGGGGCGGCCATGCCCAGAGGTCCGACGCTCCAAAAAAACTGGAGCAGGCGGTTTGGGCCCTTTTCGGCCCCTGGGGGGCCCTCGCCGGGCCTCGGGAGCGCCAAAAAACGACTCGGGACGACAAACCGGCCCCAGGGAAAGGGTCGGGACTTCCAGGGACGCCGTCCTAAAAAAAGATCAGGACGCCGTACGTCCGGGATTGGCGGCGCGCACCAGGGGGTAGGGGGAGGGGCCGGGGCTGACCCCCTGTCCCCTCCCCCCCCCCACCCCCAGATCTCCAACGTCGTGCCCTGTACGACGCGGGCCCCTCGAGCTCTCGACCACCGGGGATCTTCTGATCAAGGTCAATCCAGAGGAGGAGCAGCAGCAGCAGCAGCAGGATGAGGAGAAGGAGGAGCAGGAGGAGGAGGAGGAGGAGGAGGAGGAGGAGGATAAAGACTAGGAGGAGGAGGAGGAGGAGGAGGAGGAGGAGGAGGAGGAGGAGGAAGGCTTCTCAGGGGGAGGCCGCTTCCCAGAGGGAGCGGGCCCCGCGTCTGCAGGCAAGGCCCGCGCCTGCTAGGAAGCAGGGGTGCCTCCAAGAAGCCTCCCCCCCTCCCCCATACCCCCCCCCCACTGCGCGTGGCCGACACACCCCGATGGGACGCACAGGGACATACTAATACTATATGTTTTCCTTGGAGGCGCGCGTCCGACCCAAACATACAGTATACCCATCTTGTAGTATATCGTTTCCCGAGCGGCGTGGCCAGAAAGCGCCCGCCACGACGCATATACTATAAGATTTCTCGGTACGCGCATCGCCCCGCGGGGGGCGACGCACATATAGTATAAGTATGTTGGGGTGACGCCGAGAAAGGAGCATCGGATTTTTCTTACGGCCGTGGGATCTGGACTGGATGGAGCCCCCCAGAAAGTTCACCAGGAGGGGGGACGAAGCCAAATCCGCTCAAAATCGGTCCTCGGACCCCTCCCAGGGTCCATATCTGATACAGCGTTTCACCTGGTGGTTGACGGCCCCGCAGCCCGGAAAAGCAGTCCCTGGAGGCCGAAGAAAGCAA
>CAUYUJ010000309.1:7500-25000 GCA_963575745.1 Prorocentrum cordatum
AGGCCTCCTCCTTCTCCTCCTCCTCCTCCTCCTCCTCCTCCTCCTCCTCGTCCTCCTCCTCCTCCTCGTCCTCCTCCTCCTCCTCCTCCTGATTCCTTCCTCCTCCTCCTCCTCCTCCTCCTCCTCCTCCTCCTCCTCCTCCTCCTCCTCCTCCTCCTCCTCGTTCCTTCGCTCGCTGTTCGCTGCTCGTGCACCCCACCGTCGGCATCTGCCAGAATGGCCGCCAGATGTCGAGTGCAGCCGAAGGTGGGTGCTGCAGCGGCGAGGAGGACAGAAGAGAACAGGGTGGAGGTCCCCGAGCGGGGCTCGACGGGGAAGAGAGAGAGAGAGGGAGGAGGCGAGGGTGGAGGGAAGAAGGGCGGTGTTGGAGGGAAAAAGGGCCCTCCCTCCGCCCCCCCCCATCAACGTGGGCGTCTGGGTCGCTCCTGAGGTTGCCTTCTGGCCGGGTGTGGCGGCAGCACGTGTCCCCCCAAAACGGCCTCGGAGGCAACCCTGCGGCCAGGGGAGGGAGGGCAGCGCCCCCCAACGAACCCCCAACGCCTCCCCGGAGAGCCTCCCCAGAGCAGCGAGGGGCCGCCCAGAGCCTCCCTGACCAGCTCGGCGGTGTCAGGGTTCGAAAACCCAGGGGATTCTCAACATTTCTGAAATTCGGTGGCACCCCTCACGCGGATCGACAGGGTCAGGGTCCAAAAGCACAGGGGATTTGCCACATTTCTAAAAATTCGGCGGCAACCCTCACGCAGATCCGTAGGGTCAGGGTCCAAAAACACATGGGATTTGCTACATTTCTGAACTTCGGTGGCACCCCTCACGCAGATCCGTAGGGTCAGGGTCGAAAAACAAACAGGTCCCGACAGTGCTTCACGGCGGCGCCCAGACCTCATGATTTAGCTTTTGCATCTCCCATTATCCGAGACAGGGGGCCGGCGGCATGGGGCGAAGCCCTTACGGATAAATACACACAAATCCCAGGATTCCACATATTTTCACATGTCTTCTGGGTTTTAGTCTTCCCCCCCACTTCCCATATTTTCCCATATTTTCTGGGCAATCGACGATTGTGTTCTTCCCCTCCTGACTATCGAAGTCTGATCGAGGCCTGAACCCCGATCCCTCCCACCGCTCCCTTCGGTCCGCAGGGGGTGGGGCAAAGCCGGACACTCTGGACACGAGCCTGGCGAGGGCGATGTTGGAAGGGGGGGGGGGTGGAGCCCGACGCGATCAGCGGCAGCACTGAGACCAGCGAGTGCCAGAATGGGAAGCAGCGGCAGCGGGCCAGGCCGCCGCTCACGGAGATGCCTGCGCCAGTACCCTCGCCTGCACAGCTTGTAGCGCCGACGCCAGCATCTTCGCCAGCGCAGCAAGGAACACGGTCGACAGCTTCCTCGCCTGCACAGATGACAGCACCGTCGCCAGGACCCTCGCCCACACAGCCTGGCTCGCCGACACCAGCATCCTCGCCAGCACAGCCAAGAGCACCGATGCCAGGACCTTCGCCAGCGCTGCCAGGAGCACCGACACCAGCAGCCTTGTCAGCATAGCCTGGATCACCGGCGCATGCATCCTCGCCTGCACAGCGGAAAGCACCGACGCCAGCATCCTAGCCAGCACAGCTGGGAGCACCGGCGTCAGCACCCCCGCCAGCTCAAGCGAGACCGACGCCAACATACTCGGCAGCACAGCCGAGAGCACCGACAACAGCAGTTCAGTCAGCACAGCCTGGACCCCCGTCGCCAGCACCCTCGCCAACGCAGCTGAAAACTTCGACGCCAGCATCCTCGCCTTCACATCTGGGAGCACGGACGTCAGCACCCTCGCCTGCACAGCGAGGAGCTCGAACCCCAGCATCCTCGCCAGCGCAGCCAGGAGCACCGACGCCAGCACGCTCGACAGCACAGCCCAGACCACCGACCACAGCATCCAAGCCAGCACAGCTGGGACCGCAGTCGCCAGCACACACCCCTGCCAGCACAGTCGGGAGCACCGACGCCAGCATCGCCTCAGCGCGCGCGAGAATTACGGAAGGAGGAGGAGTCGCAGGAGGTCGGCGACATGATTGACTACGACTGCGCCCACGGGCTGGAAGGCAGGATCCTGGGGGAAGGGGGCGCGCCCCCTGGCACCACGTCCTCGCCCCGAAATCCTGGCCCAGGCACGCCCCCACAGAGGTGGTCCGGCTTCGCCCCGCCCTGACTCGGCCCGCACGCGCATGATCCCTTGAGGTGCTCCGGCTCTTCGCCGCCCTGGTGCCGTTCTGGCTTCGCGCCGCCCTGGCCCCAGGGACAACGCTGCTTCCGCTCCCTGGGACTCAGCTGATGCGGCCTTCCGCGGCGAAGACAATGGCGAAAACCAATGTGCCTGCGACAGCGTGCAGACCACTGGCCTTCCTCGCGAGCAAACTGTTCCCCCCCACGCTGTTCTGGCTTGTCGCCGCCCTGGCGTTGACGATGCCGTGGACGCAGTCTCTTCTTCTTCCCACGATGCACCAATTTTTTTGTCGCCCAGGGGGCAACGTTGCTTCCGCGCCCCGAGAATCAACCGACGCGGCCTTCCACGGCGAAGAGGGAGGCGAAGATAAACGTGCCTGCGACGCGCCCCGAATCAACTGACGCGGCCTTCCGCGGCGAAGAGGGAGGCGAGGATAAACGCGCCTGCGACAACGCGCAGACGGTCGGCCTTCCTCGCGAGTATGGTGTCCCCCTCGCGCTGCTCTGGCTCTCTTCGCCGCCCTGGCGTGGAGGCTTGTGGCTGAATTTGTCACCTCTTGCCACGATGCACCAGCTTGTCGCCACCCTGGGAACGACGCTGCTTCCGCGCCACAGGCGGCAGGGGCCAGCGAGACTGGCGGGCTCGCGGGAGGAGGAGGAGGAGGAGGAGGAGGAGGAGAAGGAGGAGGAAAGGGAGGAGGAGGAGGAGAGGAGGAGGAGGAGGAGGAGGAAGGGGAGGAGGAGGAGGGGGAGGAGGGGGGAGGAGGAGGGGGGGAGGAGGGGGAGGAGGAGGGGAGGAGGGAGAGGAGAGGAGGAGGAGGAGGAGGAGAGGAGGAGGAGGAAGAGGAGGAGGAGGAGGAGGGGGAGGAGGAGGAGGAGGAGGAGGAGGAGGAGGAGGACGCCGCGGCCGCC
This sequence comes from Prorocentrum cordatum, assembly GCA_963575745.1. Classification (NCBI taxonomy): domain Eukaryota; class Dinophyceae; order Prorocentrales; family Prorocentraceae; genus Prorocentrum; species Prorocentrum cordatum. The sequence goes on from CAUYUJ010000309.1 coordinate 10,620, forward strand.
GTCGCCTCCGGAGAGGCCGACACCGCAGCTGTCTGACCGCCTGGTGGCCGGAGGTCGGCACGCGCCCCCGCAGGGCGAGGACAACGCCCCCGCGGCGGGGGGCCTGCGCACGGCCCCCCCAGCCTGGGCCCCGCCCGCGCCGCGGGGCGCGCCGCCCACCCTGGCGTTAGGTCGGGCGTGTCCTCCTCCAGGCGGATGTTGGACGAATGCTCAAAAATAGCTGAACGTACCCATCAAAATAATCGTCCCCAGGCTATTTTTTCTACTACTTTTGCACACTCCTCCCGTAGAGGGACATGCCCGACTTAACCCTGGCGGCGCGCTCGCCTGCCGCAACAACCCTGGGCCCCACCGGCGGCGGCCGACGCTCCGCCGCCGCCCAGCCTCGACGGCGGCCGAAGGCCCGACCCCCGCCCGTGCCAGCCCTGATCGACGCCCTGGGTTGGGCGACGCCGGGGACCACGGCGTCGACGACGGTGCGGAGGAGCAGGACGCGGGAGTCTGGGCCCCCCCCCCAGCACGCGTGCCGACACCTCGCCCGACGTCCTGCGTGGCGCCTCGGTCGAGGTCGCGGCCGACCGCGCCCCCGACAGCCCCCGGGGGCCACAATCGGCCGCCGAGCCCCGGACAAGCCCAGCCCATGGCGTCGACAGGCGCCCCTGTCTCGGTCCTGGGGCCGATCGCGTCCGCTTCGCGGGCGGGCGGGGTCGCCCACGGCCAGGAGAACCCGGGGGGCGCCCCAAGAAGGGCCAGGGCGTCGCGAGACGGCCATGGCAGGGGACGCGGACAAGCTGCCCAAACGTCCCCGCGGGCCGATCCACGAGGAACCACCCCGTGATGGCGAGACCACCTGGCGCGATTGCGCCAAGCGGCTCCAGCGCGAGGCTGGGCCTGCGCGTGTCCATGCGTGCCACGCGCTCTGCACGGCGCGGGACGAAGGCAGGGCGGCGCGCCACCTTCGGCCCTGGGAGGCGGCCGGCCAGCTGTCCCGTGCTCCGTCTTCCCCCGAGGGCTCGCAGCAGCGGGCGCGGCGCTGCCGCGGCACCAGCACGGGAGGCGGCCCGCGGGCCCAGCCGGGACCCTTGACGCTGGGCGCGGCCGCGAAGCACCTGGCCCGCTCGGCCAGGTTCGCTCTGCGGCTGTGGGGCCCTGGGCTTCCTCCGCGCTGTGCGGGCTGTTCGCCCCGCTGGTGGCCTGGGATCTCCCACGCCGGTCGGGCTTTCGCCCTCTGGGCTCCCTGTCGCGTCCTCGCGCTGCCTTTCTGCCCTCCCCCCCCCTTGCGCTGGCGCCTTCTCGGCAGCGGCGGTCCCGTCAGTGGCGCATCCCGCCCCTGGCCCCTGGCGTCTCGTCGGCCTGGTCGCACACCCCTACGGGGCTCCCACCTGGTCGTCGGCCGCCGCCTGATACCCTGCATGACCAGTGCCTGGCCGCAGCCTCCGGGCTGTCCCCTCGCTGCACGTCCTAGCCTGGCGCTGGCGCTTCCAGCGGGGTCGGCCCAGTCGCCGTCTTCACCTGGGAGGAGGAAGAGGAGGAGGAGGAGGAGGAGGAGGAGGAGGAGGAGGAGGAGGAGGAGGAGGGGAAAGGGGGAGGAGGAGAAGGAGGAGGAGGAGGGGGAGGAGGAGGAAGAGGAGGAGGAGGAGGAAGAGAAGGAAGAGGAGGGGGAGGAGAAGGGGGAGGAGTGTTGCCTTCCTGGTCGCGCTCGTTTGTCCGCGGCTTTCTTCCGCACGGCCTCCGTGCCCCGGCGCCTGCGCCTGCTCAACTCATCGACTGGACCCATGGATGTTCGCTCCCTGGGCGCTCGTTCACCCGGCGTTGATTTACTGCGCCGTCGTGCTCTGCGCCTCAAGTTTTGGCTCTCACCGGGCATCCTCCTTCTGGGATGCTTCGTCCTCCCTGGCCGCCATTCTACCTGGCCAACTTCTCCGAGCCTCCGGGCTCACGGCCACTACAAATACTACGTGTACCCTGTCAAATTCTGCACCACTCATGGTCAACCGGCCTCGGCCACCTGGCGCTCATTACGCAGCTGCGCTCTGGCGCCCTCCTGCACTTCGTCGGCACGCCCGCGACGGTCTGTACGATCTGAGCGGCTCTGTCGTCTCCTCTCCCCTGCTCCACCCGCAATCCGCCGTGCCTCAATCCGTTTCCAGCGCGTCCCGCCCGCAGCCCGACTGGCGCCTGCACCTGCTTCGGCTGGCTTGCGCCCGCTGACTTCAAAAAGTGTTTGCTCCTCACGGAAGTTCAGGGTGCTCCAGGATGGTACGACTTCTCTGGCGCTGGCCTCGCCGAGCACACGAGGCTGGACTCGCGTGCGGAACATCCAGGGAGGCCGGGCGGTGGCCGCGCCCGCTGCGGAGGCCCCGGCGCGCCCGGCCACAGGCGGGCCGAAGGCTGGAGAAACACCTGGCCGCGCGCGTGCATCCAGCCCTCGCCCAGGCCGGCCCCGTCACGTCTTGAGGCCTCCTGGCGCCGCGGGTGGCTCGAAGTCGGCCGAGATCCGGCCGCCAGCGGTCTTCAACCTGCGACGGCCGCGCTGGTGACTACCTACCAGACCACCCCAACCCAACCCGAAGACCCGAATTTCGGGTGGGGGGGGGGGTAAGGGTTCCACACGTGTTTTGTTCGATGTTTCCCGACCCCCCCCACACTGGAAATCGAGGGCAAATGTGAGCCTTCGGGTTGGGTTGGGGTGGTTTGGTGGGTGGTGAGCTACGTCGGTGGGCTCCGACGGTGTCTGCTCATGGCGCCTCTTCTTAATTCATTACGTCCCTGGCCCCCCCGCTGGGCCGCACATATGCCGCTGGTCATGATTTGCACCCCCCCCTCTTGGACACCCCTGTCATGATTTGCACCCCGCGCGAACCCATCGTGAGCAGACACCGTCGGAGGCCCCCGCGCGGATCTCCCTCGGGTCGGCGCCAGAGGCCCCCCCCAATTCGCCCGCACGGCGGGCGCGCTCCGCGGGCCTGGCAACAGGGAAGGGGCCCTGGGACACACAGATAAATGCACAGAAATAACAGGATTCCCCATATTTTCCTATCTTTCCTGGGTTTGTGTCTTCCCCCCCACTTCCCATGTTTTTGCACATTTTCTGGGGAATCGACGATGAATTGTGTCTGTGTGTTTTTTCCCCTCCTGAAACAGGGAGAACGTCAGGGGGGGACCGGCTCAGGGGGGATACATCGCCGCTAGATCGGCGACAGCCCCCCGAGGATGGCGAATTCGCAAGTTCCCGGGCGGGGCGGGCTGTCGGGCCCCCAGAACTATCGACGATCAATGGGCGATGGGGAGTCGATGCATCCCCCCCTGGAGTCTATCCCCCCCCCCTGACGCTGCCACGAGAGATCCGCGCGGAGCGCCGAAAGTTTACAGTAGGGGCCCGACCACAAGAAACCTTCCACCAGAAACCCAACCCTGAGACCCCAGGGCGTCCCTTGCTTGTCGGTGTGGGCACGCCACGCTTTACATCGCAAATTATCCCGGCAAAGCAACCTAACAGCGATGTGTAGGAGCATATATGGAAGCATTCCCCTTAAGATTCAGATGAGAATCCTGTTGTAGAATTCTGCTGTTCTCGCAGTCGTAGTCGCATTCGCGATGGCAGTCGCAGTGGCAACGGCAGTCGCAGTCACAGCCTCAGCCTCAGCCTGCCTCAGCCTCAGCCTCAGCCTGCCTCAGCCTCAGCCTCAGCCTGCTTCAGTCAGTCTGCCTTCAGCCTCAGCCTCAGCCTGCCTCAGCCTGCATCAGCCTCAGCCTCAGCCTCAGCCTGCCTCCTCAGCCTCAGCCTCAGCCTCAGCCTCAGCCTCAGCCTCAGCCTCAGCCTCAGCCTCAGCCTCAGCCTCAGCCTCAGCCTGCCTCAGCCTCAGCCTCAGCCTCAGCCTCAGCCTCAGCCTCAGCCTCAGCCTGCCTCAGCCTCAGCCTCAGCCTCAGCCTCAGCCTCAGCCTCAGCCTGCCTCAGCCTCAGCCTCAGCCTGCCTCAGCCTCAGCCTCCTTCAGCCTCAGCCTCAGCCTCAGCCTGCCTCAGCCAGCCTCAGCCTCAGCCTCAGCCTCAGCCTGCCTCAGCCTCAGCCTCAGCCTCAGCCTCAGCTCAGCCTCAGCCTGCTTCAGCCTCAGCCTCAGTCTGCCTTCAGCCTCGGCCTCAGCCTCAGCCTTCAGCCTGCCTCAGCCTCAGCCTCAGCCTCAGCCTGCCTCAGCCAGCTGCTCAGCCTCAGCCTCAGCCTGCCTCAGCCTCAGCCTCAGCCTGCTTCAGCCTCAGCCTCAGTCTGCCTTCAGCCTCGGCCTCAGCCTCAGCCTGCCTCAGCCTCAGCCTGCATCAGCCTCAGCCTCAGCCTCAGCCTGCCTCAGCATCAGCCTGCCTCAGCCTCAGCCTCAGCCTGCCTCAGCCTCAGCCTCAGCCTGCTTCAGCCTCAGCCTCAGTCTGCCTTCAGCCTCGGCCTCAGCCTCAGCCTGCCTCAGCCTCAGCCTGCATCAGCCTCAGCCTCAGCCTCAGCCTGCCTCAGCATCAGCCTGCCTCAGCCTCAGCCTCAGCCTGCCTCAGCCTCAGCCTCAGCCTGCTTCAGCCTCAGCCTCAGTCTGCCTTCAGCCTCGGCCTCAGCCTCAGCCTGCCTCAGCCTCAGCCTGCATCAGCCTCAGCCTCAGCCTCAGCCTGCCTCAGCATCAGCCTGCCTCAGCCTCAGCCTCAGCCTGCCTCTGCCTCAGCCTCAGCCTGCTTCAGCCTCAGCCTCAGTCTGCCTTCAGCCTCGGCCTCAGCCTCAGCCTGCCTCAGCCTCAGCCTGCTCAGCCTCAGCCTCAGCCTCAGCCTCAGCCTCAGCCTGCCTCAGCATCAGCCTGCCTCAGCCTCAGCCTCAGCCTGCCTCAGCCTCAGCCTCAGCTGCTTCAGCCTCAGCCTCAGTCTGCCTTCAGCCTCGGCCTCAGCCTCAGCCTGCCTCAGCCTCAGCCTGCATCAGCCTCAGCCTCAGCCTCAGCCTGCCTCAGCATCAGCCTGCCTCAGCCTCAGCCTCAGCCTGCCTCAGCCTCAGCCTCAGCCTGCTTCAGCCTCAGCCTCAGTCTGCCTTCAGCCTCGGCCTCAGCCTCAGCCTGCCTCAGCCTCAGCCTGCCTCAGCCTCAGCATCAGCCTGCCTCAGCATTCAAAATGTGGCCCTAGAATGGAGATCTGGGAACTCGAAGAACACGAAGTGGCCTACAATTGGCTCCGGGCATTCAAAATCATGCTCAGGAATAGAGTCCTGGGAACTCGAAGACTACGAAGTGGCCTACAATTGGCTCCGGGCATTCAAAATGTGGCCCGGGAATGAAGTTCTGGGAACTCGAAGAGCACGAAGTAGCCTACAATTGGCTCTGGGCATTCAAAATGTGGCGCGGGAATGGAGTTCTGGGAACTCGAAGACCACGAAGTGGCCTTCAGTTGGCTCCGGGCATTCAGAATGTGGCCCGGGAATGGAGTTCTGGGACCTCGAAGACCACGAAGTGTGTAACTGTTGGCTAAAAAAGTCCCCCGCACCCTCCCCCGGATCGCGCCCAGACCCCCCTGGGGCGTCATGATGCTCTCATTTGACCCTACTAGAGACGTATCAGTCTTCGCTGTCAGGTAATTATCCCGGCAAAGCAACCTAACAGCGATGTGTAGGAGCATATCTGGAAGCATTCCCCTCAAGATTCAGATGATAATCCTGTTGTAGAATTCTGCTGTTCTCGCAGTCGTAGTCGCATTCGCGATTGCAATCGCAGTGGCAACGGCAGTCGCAGTCACAGCCTCAGCCTCAGCCTGCCTCAGCCTCAGCCTCAGCCTGCCTCAGCCTCAGCCTGCCTCAGCCTCAGCCTCAGCCTGCTTCAGCCTCAACATCAGTCTGCCTTCAGCCTCGGCCTCAGCCTCAGCCTGCCTCAGCCTCAGCCTGCATCAGCCTCAGCCTCAGGCCTTGCCTCAGCATCAGCCTGCCTCAGCCTCAGCCTCAGCTCAGCCCGCCTCTGCTCAGCTCAGCCGGCTTCAGCTCAGCCACCTCAGCCTCAGCTCACAGCACACTCAGCCTGCCTCAGCCTCAGCCTCTAGCCTCTCAGCTGCCTCAGCCTCAGCCTCAGCCTCTGCCTTCAGCCTCGGCCTCAGCCTCAGCCTGCCTCAGCCTCAGCCTCAGCCTCAGCCTCAGCCTCAGCCTGCCTCAGCACTCAGCCTGCCTCAGCCTCAGCCTCAGCCTGCCTCAGCCTCAGCCTCAGCCTGCTTCAGCCTCAGCCTCAGTCTGCCTTCAGCCTCACCTCAGCCTCAGGCTGCCTCAGCCTCAGCCTGCATCAGCCTCAGCCTCAGCCTCCTGCCTCAGCCTCAGCCTGCCTCAGCCTCAGCCTCAGCCTGCCTCAGCCTGCCTCAGCCATCAGCCTCAGCCTCACCTCAGCCTGCCTCAGCCTCAGCCTCAGCCTCAGCTTCAGCCTCAGCCTCAGTCTGCCTTCAGCTGCCTCATCAGCCTCACCTCAGCCTCAGCCTCAGCCTCAGCCTGCTCAGCCTCAGCCTCATCTGCCTTCAGCCTCCTCAGCCTCAGCCTGCCTCAGCCTCAGCCTGCATCAGCCTCAGCCTCAGCCTCAGCCTGCCTCAGCATCAGCCTGCTTCAGCCTCAGCCTCAGCCTGCCTCAGCCTCAGCCTCAGCTGCTTCAGCCTCAGCCTCAGCCTTCAGCCTGCCTCAGCCTCAGCCTCAGCCTCAGCCTCAGCCTGCCTCAGCCTGCCTCAGCCTCAGCCTCAGCCTCATCAGCCTCAGCCTTCAGCCTCAGCCTCAGTCTGCCTTCAGCCTCGGCCTCAGCCTCAGCCTAGCCTCAGCCTGCAGCCTCAGCCTCAGCCTCAGCCTGCCTCAGCATCAGCCTCTGCCTCAGCCTCTCAGCCTCAGCCTCAGCCTCAGCCTCGGCAGCCTCAGCCTCAGCATCAGCCTCAGCCTCAGCCTCAGCCTGCCTCAGCATCAGCCTGCCTCAGCCTCAGCCTCAGCCTGCCTCAGCCTCAGCCTCAGCCTGCTCAGCCTCAGCCTCAGCCTCAGCCTCAGTCTGCCTTCAGCCTCGCCTCAGCCTCAGCCTCAGCCTCAGCCTCAGCCTCAGCCTGCATCAGCCTCAGCCTCAGCCTCAGCCTGCCTCAGCATCAGCCCTGCCTCAGCCTCAGCCTCAGCCTCAGCCTCAGCCTCAGCCTCAGCCTGCCTTCAGCCTCAGCCTCAGCCTCAGCCTGCCTTCAGCCTCGCCTCAGCCTCAGCCTCAGCCTGCCTCAGCCTCAGCCTCAGCATCAGCCTCAGCCTCAGCCTCAGCCTGCCTCAGCATCAGCCTGCCTCAGCCTCAGCCTCAGCCTGCCTCAGCCTCAGCCTCAGCCTGCTCAGCCTCAGCCTCAGTCTGCCTTCAGCCTCGGCCTCAGCCTCAGCCTGCCTCAGCCTCAGCCTGCCTCAGCCTCAGCATCAGCCTGCCTCAGCATTCAAAATGTGGCCCGGGAATGGAGTTCTGGGAACTCGAAGAACACGAAGTGGCCTACAATTGGCTCCGGGCATTCAAAATCATGCCCAAGAATTGAATTCTGGGAACTCGAAGACCACGAAGTGGCCTACAGTTGGCTCCAGGCATTCAGAATGTGGCCCGGGAATGGAGTTCTGGGACCTCGAAGACCACGAAGTGTTTCACTGTTAGCTAAAAAATCCCCAGCACCCTCCCCCGGATCGCGCCCAGACCCCCCTGGGGCGTCATGATGCTCTCTTTTGACCCTACTAGAAACCTATCAGTCTTCGCTGTTAGGTAAAAACCATCGAAACCCAAGAAACCCAGGGCACCCTTGAGGCGAGCAGGGTGTTTCTTGGCATGGGTCTCCACTGTATGTTTATGGCTTCTTTCCTCGACTCTCCGACGGCCGCTCGGGGACGCTCCGGGCCCCCCCCGGGCACGCCCTGGGCGAGATGCAGCTGCGGGAAAGCACTCCGGGGCCAGAAGGCCGCCGAGCACCGACGAGAACGTCTGAAAACCTCGAGCCTCGAGCCCGAGACTTCACCCCCGTCCGAAGTCCTCGAGCCTCGAGCCCGAGACTTCAGCCCCTGACGCTGCCCCCAGCCCTGCCCCTGACGTGCATCCAGCCCCCTGGCGCTGCGAGGCGCAGATCGCCGGCCCAGAGGCGGGGGTTGCGACGCGCGAACCGCAGGCCAAGATCGGCGGCTCAGAGATGGGGCCGTGAGGGGTGGGGCCCTCAGGACAGGAAAGGGCGGTCGAGGAGGGAGGGAGGGAGGGAGGGAGGGAGGGAGAGAGGGAGGGAGGTGTGTTGAGGCAGGAGGGGGGGAAGGAGGAGGGGTGTGGAGGATGCGGAGGCGGAGGGAGGAGGAAGAGGAGGAGGAGGAGGAGGAGGAGGAGGAGAAGGAGAAGGAGAAGGAGAAGGAGGAGGAGAAGGAGGAGGAGCAGGAGGAGGACTTCCCAAGCTGAACATAAAGAGGTGTTGTAGCTAGGATGTTTTAAGAAAGAGCAACAAACAAAAAAGGCATTAACATAGAAGACAATCAGCACAATCATAATGCGCGATATGCTTATCCAGTTGCTTCCTATTATTATTGATACTATTAGTATTCGAGTAGCGTTTGCATGTTCACGAAGGGTATAGTTGGAGGATGGGGGTGTGGTGGAGGAGCCAACGTGCACGTCCTTGCCATCGCCGCAGTGCTAATACTTTCGCCCTTGCGGGCTTCTCCACTTTTCTGATTTGTCTTCGCTCTTCCTGCGCAGTTTAATTTGCACTAAGGTGATAAGGACTCGCGTTGGATGCTGCTCGTGGTTTCTGTAGATATTTGTTTACCAGATAGCTATGCTAACTCTCCTCCCGGGAGCGTATCCGCTGTGCAGCTTCTGTCCCAGCGAGCGCAAAAATCCCGAGCCGGAACCTCACCGTCCGAGGGCCACGGGTCCCTGAGGCCCCGCCCCTCGGGGCTCGGGGCCCCATCTTCGAACCGCCGACGAGAGGCCAACCCCGAGCGGCGATCAGAGGGCGATCGGGGGCGATGCCAGGAGGCAACTGCCGGGAGGTCGTCGTCGGGAAAAGGATCATGCCCCACTGGGGGCGCTGCTACTACGCCAGATGAGGCCGCGGATTCAGCGGGAATAAGCCAGATTCAGCGGGATCAAACGGGATAAAACGGGATCGAGGAGGATTGAGCCCAATTGGTGGGCTGCTGCGCCAGACGAGGCCGCGGACTATGCGGGAGCAAGCCGGAGCAAGCGGGATTAAACGGGATGGAGGAAGATTGAGCCCCACTACGCCGGATTAGGCCGCGGATTAAGCTGGAGCAAGTCGGAGTAAGCGGGATTAAACGGGATCGAGGAGAATTGAGCCCAATTGGGGGGCTACTACGCCAGACGAGGCCGCGGATTCAGCGGGAGCAAGCCGGAGTCAGCGAGATTAAAGAGGATCGAGGACGGTTGAGCCCCACTGGAGGGCAACTACGCCGGATGAGGCCGCGGATTCAGCGGGAGCAAGCCGGAGTCAGCGAGATTTTAAAGGGTATCGAGGAGAATTGAGCCCCATTGGGGGGCTACTACGCCGGATGAGGCCGCGGATTCAGCGGGAGCACGCCGGAGTCAGCGGGATTAAACGGATTCGAGGAGAATTGAGCCCCATTGGCGGGCTACTACGCCAGATGAGGCCGCGGATTCAGCGGGAGCAAGCCGGAGTCAGCGGGATTAAACAAATGAGGCCGCGGATTCAGCGGGAGCAAGCCAGAGTCAGCGGGATTAAAGAGGATCGAAGATGATGAAGCCCCACTGGGGGGCTACTACCCCGGATGAGGCCGCGGATTCAGCGGGGGCACGCTGGAGTCAGTGGGATTAAACGGGATCGAGGAGAATTGAGCCCCATTGGGGGCTACTACACCAGATGAGGCCGCAGATTCAGCGGGAGCAAGCCAGAGTTAGCGAGATTAAACGGGATCGAAGTAGATTGAGTCCCATTGGGGGGCTATTACGCCGGATGAGGCCGCGGATTCAGCGGGAGCAAGCCAAAGTCAGCGGGATCAAACGGGATCGAGGAGGGTTGAGCCCCATTGGGGGGGGCTACTACGCCAGACGAGGCCGCGAGTTCAGCGAGAGCAAGCCAGTCAGCGGGATTAAAAGAATCGAGGAGGATTAAGCTCCATTGGTGGGCTGCGACCCCGGATGAGGCCGCGGATTAAGCGAGAGTAAACCAAATTCATCGGGATAAAACGGGATGAAGCGGGAATAGGCTGGATGAAGCCGGAGTCAGAACTTGACCTCCCAGGAGTTGCATCCGAATCTATGCAGTCACCCCCTGAGCCCATCCCCCCCGAACGTTGCCCCAAAGAGGCCCGAGGTGTACTGTGAGGCTGACCTCCGGGTACGCCAAGTCTTCTTCGCTCGGCCAATTACGTCTCAACTCGCCCTCCTCTGGGCGAGGCCCGCACCAAAGGTCACTCTGGCGAGTGGCCATCTTTTGGCACGGCAAAGCGGGCACGGGAAAAAATGGCACGATGCCCAGCAACAAACCGTCCGCGGCCGCTGCTGGGCAGGCGACCTTCTGCCTCACATGGACAACGTCCGCGGCGACGCCGACACCGAGGCCAGTTCAAAAATTTCTCAGCCAAGCACCCCAATAACAGTAAAGGTGACGAGGCAGATCGAGGAAAAGGAGGCCGGCGAGTGACAGGGATGAGAGCACGGCCATATGCACCTCAGTTTATGTTGCTCTTTTCGTACTTAAGGACCACATCCCAGAAATAAGTTCGAGCACCCAGAAAAGTGTCGAAACAGTGTCGAACGAGGTTCGCCTCCCAGAGCCCGATACGTGAAAACCCTCAAGTTTCGGTACTTTCTTGGTGCTCGAAATTCTTTCTGTTGGTCAAGGCTAAAGTAGGTTGGAACATCATAAACCTCGGTGTGTTTTTCTACAAAGGATCGTGGCCATCCGGACCAACCATGCAGCTGCCATGGAGGCGAGAGCGCGAGCCCTGAATAATTTCGGAAAGTCTTCAGCGAAACGGCCACCAGCCCGCGCGGTCTAGGGTTCCTGGTCCCCCCTGTGAGCCTCCCCCTGTGGGACTCCCTGAACCTCCTGTAAAACCCTGCGGCGAAACGACATCAGTAGAGGAACAACAGATACAGAAACCAATTTTTGTTGGAGGTCCGAGCGGATTTCTTGGATCGGCGCTGGGCACCCTGGCGCGCGGAGCGCGCTAGCGCCGCCAGAGGCGCCGCCAACGGGGCCCAACGCCGATCCAAGAGATCCGCGCGGACCTCCGAGAAGTTATGCTTATGCCGCTTCGTGTGCGCATTACGAGATGAGCAGGAGCTGCCGTCGGTCTGCTAATACGAAGACATGACGAGGATCAAATCGGGCGAGGGTGCTTCGAGAATCTCTGAGATCCGCTGGCTCCGGAGCATGTCTCGGGCGCCGCGGCCTTCTCAGAGCGTTCCGGAACGCTCTAAGGGCGCTCTGTAACGCTGCGGAACGGACGTCTCCTCGTCCGAGCCCCGTGTGAACTGTTCTGCCCATACTCTGGGTTTCTCAATACGCGTGGGGGTGTACCCCCGACGGGGGTCAACCTCGCCTCGTCGTCGCGCTGCGACGGGGGTCGGAGCGCCTTCGGCGCGCGGTGGCTGCCCGCGACGGGGGTCGATGTGGGGCTGTCGGCGGGGGTGACGTCCCCCCGACGCTATTGAGAAACTCGGAGTACCCATCTCGATCCTCCACAGCCCTGGAAGGCTCTGGAACGGATTTCTCATTGTCTGGATACCATACCCATACCCATACCCATCCCCATACCCATATCGATGGATCGCGTACAGATTTTGGAATGCAAAGCCCGTGCCCATCGCGGCAAAGCCAGTCGTGTGGCTTAACAAACAACAGGCGCCTGCGACAACAAACACTATCTATTACTCCGAGCGTTCCGGAACGCTCTGAGGGAGCTCTGGAACGCTCTGGAACGGACTTCTCCTCGTCCGAGCCCCGTGTGAACTGCGTCACCCTTCTGCCCATATAGAGGAAGAAAAAAAAAAAAAAACATTAACTTTTGGCGCTCAGCGCAAATTCCTTGGATCCGCGCTGGGAATCCTTGCCTGGCGCGCTCCGCGCGCCAGGGGCGGCGCTGGAGGCGCCGAAGAGGGGCCCAGCGCGGATCCAAGAAATCCGCGCGGAGCGCCAAAATCTCATGTTTACGGTTTTTTGTTCGTCTTCGACTATACCCGTCGCGGTAAAGCCAGCCGTGTGGCTTAACAATCAACAGGCGCCTGCGACAGCTAACACTATCTACTGCTCCGAACGATCCCCACCGAACCCAATCCCCAGACAGGCGACGTCCTGATTTTTTCAGGACGGCGTCCCCGGAAGTCCCGACCCATTCCCCAGGACCGGTTCTTCGTCCCGAATCGTTTCTTGACGGCCCCGAGGCCCAGCAATGGCCCCCCGTAAGGATTTATTAACCCTGTAGTGTTGCCAGACGAAACACTTAAATCTGTACCACATGATTTTGCCTGTATATATATATATATATATATATATATTAAAAAAATGCCCCCCGGGGCCGAAAATAGCGAAAAACCTCCCGTCCGGATTTTTGTCTCCGACGCGAGCACGCCTGTGCCTCGACCCTCCACGGCTCGTGCGCGCCGCCAGCGGAGGGCCGCCCCCCCCCTGCGGGGCCTCGCCGGCGCCGTGCGCAGGCGCTGCCGGCCCCCCGCGCGCACGAGGGCCGAGAGCCGCGGCGCGTCGAGGGCGGCGGCGCCGCCGGGGGGCAGGAGCTCGGAGACCTGGGCGCGGGCCCCTGCTTCTCAGGAGGAGGGGAGGAGGACTTTGAGGGGGAGGAGGAGGAGGGGAGGAGGAGGGGGAGGGGGAGGGAGGAGGAGGCGGAGGAGGAGGAGGGGGAGGAGGAGGAGAGGAGGAGGAGGAGGAGGAGGAGGAGGAGGAGGAGGGAGGAGGAGGAGGAGGAGGAGGAGGAGGAGGGGGAGGAGGGGGAGGAGGAGGAGGAGGAGCGAGGAGCGAGGAGGAGGAGGAGGAGGAGGAGGAGGAGGAGGAAGGGCTGTGCTGTTCGGGGGTAAACGGAATTTAACGGGACTGTGCCGGATAAGGCCAGCTTCTGACCACGGACATACCAGCGCCGATGCTGAATCGAACCTCCAAGGAGGTGCGTCCTAATCTGTACACCGAATTGCTTCGCCGCGTTCATTTGCTCATTCGATGTGGTGGAGACTGGTTGCATGAAAGTCGGCCCGCACCAAAAAACACGCACACGACTGCCTATGTTGGACAAAAGTTGCCAGCTCTCGATCGCTATATTGTTGATTATGAGCCACGCCTACATCGCAGAGCGGGGGGGGCTGGGCAAGGGCAGGCCACTCCTTGCTGGAAACCTTGCCCTAATTTGTGGTCGCCGCGATCGCCTCGGCGACCTCCAAAACCGACCCGGAGGTTCGGATCGGGGCCGGACATAAAGCAACGGTATACATCGAGCCCATCCGACCCCGGCCCACCCACCAGGACTCGGTGCCGAGTCGGGGCAGAATTGGGCGGCGCGCTCATGCTGCCGCCCGCGCCACCACGCGCCCGAAGACGGAAGCGACCGCCCACTCCCCCTCCCCGAGGCCAGTCGGAAGTACTGGCCAGGCGTTTCGCCTGAGAACTCCTTACCCTGTATTATCTTTAGGCTTAGAAATTGCCACAGCTTCACGAATGGAGGGCGGGTGGTTTTCAAAAAAATGCTCTCGCCTCAGCGCCGCGCATACTCGTCTTATAAATGCAAGAGCTTCCCGGATTGAGGACAAGTCGTTTTTGAACTGTGGCTCTCGCCTCACCGCCGCGCACATTCCTCTTACTCTGCAACAGCTTCACGGATGGAAGGCGGGTCAACTTCAAATTGTGGCTCTTGCTTAAGTGCCGCGCACATTCGTCATCAATAACTGTCAGAGCTTTACAGATGGAAGGCGGCTCACTTTCAAAATGTGGTTCTCGCCTTAGCGCCGCGCGCAGTCGTCATTACAAATGATACGAGCTTCATGGATGGACGGCGGCTCCTTTCCAAAAAGATGGCTCTCGCTTTAGCGACGGGCACATTCGGTTTAAGAACTTACAGCAGCTTAAGTCCCAGAAACTGCGTTTTGGCGGGATGTCGGACTGTCAGGGCGAAACAATTACGTTGACCCGCGGTATTGAAGTCCCCGCAATGGTGTTCTGGCACGGTTCAAATATCGTCAAACGGTGATTCGCGGCGTCGAATCCCAGGAACGGTGTTTTGGCACAGTTCAGGAATTTCAAAAGGTTGTTTTCCAACGGGGCACTTCCTCCAGAGAAACTGAATCCGTGTATATGGCCTATGAAGAGGGAGCTTGGAGGGAGGGCTTATTGCAACATCATTGATGGGTCTTGGGTTTACACTGGTCCTCCTCCTCCTCCT
>CAUYUJ010000309.1:30000-40000 GCA_963575745.1 Prorocentrum cordatum
CCGAAGGCGCCCCCCGAGGCCCTAAGAGAGCCAGCAGCGCCCGAAAGCCTCGAGGATCTCCCGCTTCCTCCGCCTTCGCCGCGAGATCCCTCGCCGTCTCGCCGTCTCCCCAGACGGGCGACGTCCTGATCTTCCAATACGTGGTCCCCGGAAGTCCCAGCCCATGCCCCAGGGCCGGTTTTTCCATCCCGAGTCGTTTCTTGAAGGTCCCGGGGCCCAGCGAGGGCCCCGGGAGGCCGAAAACGCCCAAACACCGTGCGTCATGACTTTTCCACGGCGCGGGCGTGTCTGGGTCCAGCCCCCTCGCCTCCCCTGGACCCCCTCGTCTCCCCAGGTCCCCCCCCCCTCGCCTCCCGCGGTACTCTCGCCTTTCCGTCCCCGTCGTGCTCAGGCTCATGGGAGCCTCCCATACCAGCTTGTCGGCTCTTGCGAATCGACGCTAATCGACGCTAAATCCACGCTCATCGACGCTAAATCCACGCTGACTGGCGCTAAGCGACGCGACATCGGCGCTTTCTCATCGACTCCCCCAGACGCTACAATCGACGCTATAGCCGACGCTGAAAGCAAAAGTGCGAGGGCACACCAGGCTCCCATGAGCTGCTGCCGAAGCATGCTCCTCGCGTACCCGCCGGCCGGAAGAGAAGGGGCAGAGGCATGAAGTGGGAAGGCGTTGGAAGTCCTCGGGGGTCCTCGGGAGCGAATCAACGGGGGGCGCTGCATGGATGAGGGGAAGAAAAATGCACTTCTCGGGCCCTGGAGACCTCCTGTTGGAGCCGCACGGGCCCCTTCCGGGGCCCGAAAGGGCCACTTTTCGGCGGCCCTCGCTACCCCCCCAAGTATCGCCCCCCCCAGTACACGCGGGTCGGAAGAAGTGGGTAGAACCATGAAGTAGGAAGGCGTTGGAGATAGATTGGACTTCCGCCCGCCCCCTGAAGAGGAGGAAAGAAGGAAAACCGCTCGACTCTTGAAGTAGGAAGGCGCCTGAAGTAGATTAGGATTCGGGCATCCAAAAATACCTACTTTCAACGACCGGCGCGTACCCTGCAAGCCCTCCCAAAAACCTTCTGCGGCGCGGCTTCTTCCACGCGGGCGCGCCCCTGGAGGCGCGGGCCCTCTCCCCTGGGAGAGTTCCGAGGCACCGCGCGGCGACGGACCGCGCGGGGACCTTGCAGTCCGGGAGGACCTCACCGCGCGGCCCGTCACCGCACGAGTTTGGGACCTCGGAGGCCCCAAAATGGCAACTATGGCAAGGGAACGCCAGTATTGGGCGTCACGCGGCACGTAATTTTTGCACGCATATAGCAATGTGATTGCAGTTTGCACATTGCTGCCAACGCACCTTTGACGTGCATGGCGCTCTCTCTCTCTCTCTCTCTCTCTCAGAGGCCCCAGTCGCCCGAGACTTCCTCGGAGAACAACCCGAGGATCAAAGCCGTGCGGTGACCCCGAATCCCCAACGACTCACGACGCGGCGTGGTCACCACACCGTTTAGAGGGCCCCCGACTTTCCCCCAGAGTCGGATTTTCATCCCCCTGGTCGTTTTGTTGACGGCCCCCGGGCCCGGCAGGGGCCCTCGGAGGCCAAGAACGGCCAAGAACCTCCCGTGGTGATCTTTGTTCGCACCGAAAAGACGCTTGGGCTCCCATCCCTTCTGATCTAGACGCATCACGCCAAAACCGGTTGGAGCCTTTCACAGACCCTGGGATGTTTGATGTTGGCGGCAGCCAAAACCGTGTTCGTCTCCCCTTGTCCTTCCGTGCACCCGGGCTTAGGTAGGGAGGGCCCGGGGCATGGATTTCCATGATGGCTTCTTGCGCACAGGGCGGGGCAATGCTCCCTCCCGTACCCTTCTGCATGCACAAAGCCAGCAGCCAACCGGACCATGAAGAACCCGGAAGGGACGAAAGGTTAGCCCGATGCTGACAGATAAGAATTGTTTCGGCGTACTTTCATCGCCCGGTTTGATTGTTTAGAGTCTAGAGGAGCAAAAAAGGAATCAACATAAGCGTTCGGAGCTCCGCGCGAATCTCTTGGATCGGCGCTGGAGGCGCCGCCAGGGGTCTCCTGCTCCTGCGGGGCCTTGCCCTTCGATTGTCAACCACTGCATCGGCATGCTTGGATCTTCCAGGGAAACCAAAAGATACCAATACAGTCACTCCCCAGACCTCCCCTGGGGTGCATGCTGACCAGAATTTCGCGGCGAATCCAGCCGTAGCGACGAGTGCCTCCAGTGCAGTGCAGGTCCGATCGCGCGCGGAGGCCGCACGCGCCCCACAAGTGGAAACGGCGATGGAAAACATGCAATGAGACACACCCCTCTGAAACATGAAAATTGCAGGCAGGCTACTGCGAGGTCATGAAGTCCACAAAATCGCCCTCGAAACATGCTGAGTCGAACACTCGAGTGCCTCCAGGAGGCCAAGAAACAAACGAAACGAGTCCAATGCAGCGATATCGGCACCTTCTCCTGCTTCCTCACTTGATCTCGTCCGGCTTGCTTGGAGCGGGGCAGGCGGGGGCGGGGGCGCGCTGCGATCGCCACAGCAGGCGCGCAAGCACCAGGCTGTGGGGCAGGGGGTCCAGGCCCCCCCACGTACTCCAAATCCCTTATTAATCGACCCCCCACCCAAAAAAACGAACCCCCCTCCAAATGCGACCTAATCAGAGTGAGGGGACCGAACGGTCATTCATTGTCCATGGGTGCGTGGCTGATAGAGAACTCGTGGTGAGAATTCTGCTCGTTGCGTTGTTGCTGTTGTTGTTGCTGCTGCTGTTGTTGGTGCTGCTGCTGTTGTTGTTGTTGTTGTTGCTGCTCCTGTTGTTGTTGCTGTTGTTCGTCGTCGTCCCACCCGCGACCCACACGCGACCCACCCCGCGACCCACCCCGCGACCCACCCCGCGACCCACCCCGCGACCAACCCGCGACCCAACCCCAACCCAACCGCGACCCACCCTGCGACCCACCCGCGACCCACCCGCGACCTACCCGCGACCCACCCCGTGACCCACCCGCGACCCACCTCGCGACTCAACCACGACCTACCCGCGATCCACTCGCGACCCATCCCGCGACCCACCCGCGACCTACCCCGCGAGCCACCCTCAAGGGAGGAAAAACCACCGGACCCGACAATTGACGTTTACTAAAACGGCCCTGGGCGTTGACTAAACAGCCCTGCCCTGTTCGATTCATTCCTTGTGTGCGTTTACTAAACGGCTTCGCTTGTCATGGGGTGGATTTTCTGCCCTCTACACCCGCGACCCACCCGCGACCCACCCGCGACCCAACAGCGACCCACCCGCGACCCACCCGCGACCCAACAGCGACCCACCCGCGACCCACCCGCGACCTACCCACATTGGTTTAACGAAAAAATCGGCGCCTGCGGCGGGCTCGTTGTATAATTAAGAAAATCTTGGCGCCTGCGGCGGGCTTCTCCAGAGTCTCGCAAACTGCCGACGTCTCCACCGCCCCCTCACTCTTATCCGCATCTGCGGGGTGCTACGTATTCCGGACCTCCCTCTTCGACGGGGCGCCTTAAGAGACTGGACCCCCTAAGCTTCGATCCAAAGAGAGCGCCCTAATTAACTAGACCCCCCCAGTTACAAAAAAGGCGCCCTAAAAAACCAGACCTGGGGGAGGATGAATTAGAGATTTGGAGTACAATCGTTAACGTTATCCAGGGAGGTTAGGCGCCGTATAGCAGGGGCCGACCACAAGAAGCCTTCCACAAGAAACCCAACCCTGAGACCCCAGGACGGCCATCGATGTTTGGTGTGGGAACGGCACGCCTCCCTTGGCAAAACCATCGAAACCCAAGAAACCCAGGGCACCCTGGGGGGCAAGCAGAGTGCTTCCTGGCATGGGTTTCCACTGCAGGAGAAAACGAACAACAACAAGAACTGAAGGGGAACTGGGACACACAAATAAATACACACAAATAAAATGATCCCCCATATTTTCCCATATTTTCTGGGTTTTTGTCTTCCCCCCCACTTCCTATATTTTCCCAAATGTTCTGGGAATCGCCGAGTAATTGTGTCTGTGTGTTTTTTCCCCTCCTGAAAAACTCCATGTCGAGCCTGCGCAGGCGCCAGAACTCTGCGCGGACCTCCGAGAGCTCGCGCTCGCGCCGCGTGTCCCTCCCCGGTCCTCGGCGAGAGCGCGGCAGGGGCGCCTCCGCGGGCAATTTTAACGGCCGGCGCCGCTTTTTGTCGGGGGCGGGCGAGGGGGGGGGAAGTGAGAAGGAGAAGGCCTGCTCAGAAGGCGGCGGGAGGCCTCAGAGGCCCTCGGGGACTCCTCAGCATCCCTCGGGCCTTCTGAAAAAAAACGTGTTCTCTGCGTCTTCGGGGGAGGCTCAGAAAAACACGCCTCTCAGCAGGCCTGAGGGCTTCCGAGCCTTCTGAGAAAGCCTTCTCCCTCTCACTTCCCCCCCAAGCTCGCCGCCGAGCTTGGCCTGGGTAACGACCGTTACGCGCCAGAAGATGTTCTTTATTACTTATATAGTATAGATATATATATATATATATATATATATATATGTACACTTTAAAAGTTTCCTAGATACGAATGAAAGAAACAACAACAACAACAACAACAACAACAACAACAACAACAACAACAACAACAACAACAACAACAACAACAACAACAACAACAACAACAACAACAACAACAACAACAACAACAACAACAACAACAACAACAACAACAACAACAACAACAACAACAACAACAACAACAACAACAACAACAACAACAACAACAACAACAACAACAACAACAACAACAACAACAACAACAACAACAACAACAACAACAACAACAACAACAACAAAACAACAACAACAACAACAACAACAACAACATCAACAGCAACAGCAGCAACAACAACAACAATAACTCCCTGATCGTGGCCCTCTCGGCGGGCGCGGCGGCCTGCGCCATCGCATCCTTCGACCGGGACTCCGCCGTCGCGGCCCTCGCGTCCTCGGGCGGCGGCGGCAGGGGTGGGGCGCGGGGTGGGGGGGGGGACGCGGGTCACTTCACAACCCGAACGGCACTTTACAACCGAGATGGGGCACTTAACAACCAGCATGGATGTTCCCAGAAGGGCACTTCACAACCAAGAAGGCCAGTTGACAACCCGGCAGGTAAACGCACCTTAGAGACAAACGCGCTGCGATGTCCATAATCTCCGTGGAGCCAAGGAAGGGAAACACTCGCTATCTGAAGCGCGTTAGCTGTAGTGTGCCTCGTCTGAAGCAAGAATCTGCAAAGCAGCGGATGCCGAATGAAATCCACTAAGAGTCCCTTCCGGCTGTGATCCTTTAGGCACCAGACGAACACATTGGAATCCAATCAAATTCGCTGCTCTGAGGGAAGGGATGAGCGTTAACTCCAGCGTGTCCCTCTACAGGAGGAATATTCAAAAATATTCCAAAAATAGTCTGGGGACGATTTCTCGAATATTTGTTAACCATTTTGGGGTTTTTTGGCTATCCTTTATTTTTCGTCCAAAATCCCCCTGTAGGAGGACAGACCCGACTTAAGATGAGCGACGGCGGGGGGGAGGATACTGTGGAGGAGGAGGACAGAGAAGGAGGAAGGAAGAGGAGGAGGGAATGAGAGGCCAAGGGCACGGAGGCAGAGAGAAGCTTGAGGCGGCGTGGTGTGGAAGGAGGCGGAGGAGGAGGAGGAGGAGAAGGAGGAGGAGGAGGAGGCGGGAGGGGAGGAGGAGGAGGAGGAGGAGGAGGAAGAGGAAGAGGAAGAGAAGGAGGAGGAAGAGGAGGAGGAGGAGGACAAGGAGGAGGGCGAGGAGGAAGAGGAGGAGGAGGAGAAGGGGAAGGAGGAGGAGGAGGAGGAGGAAGAGGGAGAGGAGGAGGAAGAGGAGGAAGATGAGGACGAGGAGGAGGCGGAGGGGGGGAGAGGAGGATAAAGCGAATGTGGGGAAGACATTGGGCCACGGGGGGTGAATCAAAACAGCGGGGGTGCGGATGCCAGAACGTGGCATGGCCATGGAAAGCAACAGAAAAAACTAATTTCGAACCACATGAGACAACACCAACAGGAATCGTCCGTAGGAGTGACCATCACCCGAAAGCAACACACTATGCCAAAACGTAACAAACTGGACCCAAATGCAACAAGACCGAACGACGTGGACAACGTTTGACCCGAACCAAATGCAAAAAAAAACGAACGAAACGAAACAAACCCAAACCAAACGCAACAAGCCCGGACCAAACGCAACAAACCCGAACCAAACTCATCAAACCCGAACGAAGCCGAACGTAACAAACCCGAACCACACGTAACAAACTCAAACCAAACGCAACAAACCAAAACCAAGTCGAACGCAACAAACCCGAACCAACGCAACAAACTCGAGCAAAAGAAAAATCACGGTCCATCCGACTGTGGCACATGGGGCAGCGGTCTTCTTCCTCGTCCTCCTCGTCCTCCTCCTCCTCCTCCTCCTCCTCCACATCATCATCACCACCACCACCACCACCATGGCCATCACCACCACAACCACCACCATCATCATCATCATCATCATCATCACCACAACCACCACCACCACCATGGCCATCACCACCACCACCACCACCACCATCGTCATCATCATCAGCAGCAGCAGCATCAGCATCAGCATCAGCATCATCAGCATCATCCTCCTCCACCTTATCCTCCTCATCTCCCCAAGGGGGCACCTCGCGCGCGAGAGGACACAGAGGCGGCAGCGACGGACGGCCAGCGACCGACGGCAAAGTCAGACGACAATGGACCACGACGACGACGACGACAACGATTGACGACGACGACGACGATGACAACGACGACGATCGACGACTGATGATTGACTACGACGACCATCACTGACGATGACTGACGCCCTCCATTCTCCGTCTTGCCTATCAACCCTCATCCATCCGACTCCTGCTTCCACGGCCCTCCAGCTTCCGATGGCCCTCATCCCCCTCATCATTCTGATTCAGAGTTTCTTCCATCAACGTCCTCGTCACCGTCATCCTCCTCATCCTTCATCCACATCCTCCTCCTCATCCTTGCCCTCCTCACCCTCCTCATCTCGATTGGGGGCGGCGCGCCAGCGAGAGGGCACGAATGCGGCAGCGACGGACGGCCAGCGACCGACGGCAAAGTGAGACGACGACGACGACGATGACTGCGAATGACGACTCATGATTGGCTACGACGACCACTGACGACGACGACTGACGCCCTCCATTCTCCGTCTTGCCTCTCATCCCTCGTCTCCCCCCTCGCCCGTCATCTATCCGACTCCTGCTCCCACGGCCCCGCAGCTTCCGACGGCCCTCATCCGCCTCATCCTCCTGATTCCCAGCCTCTTCCACCACTGTCCGCGTCATCAACGCCCTCCCCACCATCCATCCACATCCTCCTCTTCATCCTCGCCCTCCTCACCCTTTTCATCTCCGCCGGGGGCGGCGCGCGCGCGATAGGGCACGGAGGCGGCGGCGACGGACGGGCAGCGACCAACGACAAAATAAGACAACGACGAACGAGCTCACAAGCCTCTGGAACCCGCTCAAACGCCACTCCGGAGCGCTGAGAAGCCTCTGGATCGCGCTTGGGCCATTTCTAGAAGACACTCAAAAACCTTTGGAAAGGCACCCAGAAGCGTCAGGAGGGCGTTCGGAAGCCTGTGGAGCGCGCCCAAAAGCCTCTGGAGCGCGCGCCCGGAAGCCCGTGCAGCGCGCCCAGACGCCTCTGGAGCGCGCCCAAAAGCCTCTGCAGCGCGCTCAGAAACCTCTGGATCTCTCCCCGAAGCCTTTGGAGCGTGCTCAAGAGCCCCAGAAGCCTCCGAAGCTCGCTCAAGCGCTCAGAAGCCTCAGAATTCTCTAAAGAGCGCTGAAGCGCTCACAAGTTTAGAAGCCACTGCAGATCGCTGGGGTGTTCAGAAGCCTCAGAACGCCTCTGCAGAGCGCCGAAGCGCACACAAGCTTAAAAGAATTTGCACAGCGCTCTCGCGCTTTCAGTCTTAGGAGCCTCTGCAAAGCGCCCAAGCGCTCAGAAGCCTCAGAAGCCTTTGCAAAACGCTCAAGCGATCAGAAGCCTCTGCAGAGCGCTCAGAAACCCCAAATACCTCTGCAGAGCGTACAGGCGCAAACCTCTGCAGAACGCACAGGCACTCTGACACCTCAGAAGCCACTGCAAAACGTTCAGAGGTTTCTGAACGTTGGTTGAAAAGTGGCCGTTCTGGTTGTAAAGGGCACCGCCTGGGTTGCAAAGTGGTCGTTTTGGTTGTAAAGAAAACTGCTCGGGTCGTGCACAGGCCATCCCCGTAAGAAAACCATGTGAGTTGATCCTTTGCTGGTTGTACAGTACCCCATCTCTGATGTACAGTGTAATTTTGACTGTGAAGAGACCGAATCTCGGGGGGGGGGCGGCGGCTGCCCATCCGTCGGCATCCCATCCCCTCGCAGGGCGCGGGAGGGGCGGGAGGGGATGGATGGGGGAGGGAGGGAGGAAGGGCGGGAAGGAGGGAGGAAGAGACGAGACGGAGGGGAGGAGAAGGAGGAGGGGGAGTAGGAGGAGAAGGACTAGGGTAGGCTCGCCACTAGCGCCGCCACCCCAGGACAGGAACAGAAGCCCCCGCCTGACGTGGCGGACCCGTGGAATGACTTTCTTCAGTCACCACCGCCGCACGACGGGCCACTGTGGCCTCTGTCGGGGGCCACTCCCGTGCCGAGGCTGGCACTGGGGTTCACGACGGCCGCGGCGTCGGGCGCAGGGGAGGGCAGCCCTGTTGCCGACCCAAACTCGCCACTGGCAAAGACGGCGGGGCGCGAGCTGACGCCGCCACCTCCACCTCAAACGCTGCGACAGTGGGAGAGGAATCCTAGTTAACCCCTGTGTCCATCTACCAGCCTAAATCAAATTAATAACAACACTTCTCCATAGCCAAGCATGCGATGCCCCCATGGCTCAGCCACACTCGCCCAACGCAGCTCGCAACAATTCCGACCGTAGACACGATGATCCCGCGAGCGCAGCGCCCCAATGATCCTCCAACTTTTGCGCCCAGAACTTCACCACTCCTGATCGGATACGCGACCACATCCGCACCGTCACCCTTTCAAAGTCCCAGCACACGGCCACCCCCCATTGGTTTACCTGCAAAAGCCCCCATGGCACCGAGGATCTGGGGCGGCCGCGCAAGGTCCTGCTGACGACGCGCAGGATATGCAAGCACCAAATCTTGACATGTTCGGGGAACATATCCATGTCCAAGGAGCCCATGGCATTGACGCCCCTTGCTTTCGTGACCCCCATTATGGCGGTGGTCGCGCCCAACTCTGCGATAGCGACGTTGTCCGACTGTTCCAATTGAGCCAAACTCCGGCACCCGATGAGCGCATGTCGCAGTGCGCATTGTCTAATTTTCGCAGCGGTCCACTTGCTAGCCCACCCAGTCTTCTTTACCCTGCATGATGCCAACAGGGTTGCCAACACGCCTGTCAGCAATCTTATGTATTCCAGCCGCGGGGGGGGTGGGGGGGGGGCAATCCTTGGTCCACCCGCGCCGTGCCCCTGGCGACCTCCTCCACACATCGCGTGCCTAAGCCACAACGCCGCGCCGTCCGTCAGCCATAGCTCGCCGAGCTGTTTCTCCTGCACGTTGCATGGCAGGATCGATGGCGCCCTGTCTCTCCTGCTTGACTGGGCTGAAGATATCTCGCACATGCTGCTGTCACTGGTTGGCCAGCTCCAAATTTGTATGATTGCTGATATGGTGAACCTGCTGCTGCGCGTCCAGAAATGTTGCTTTTCTTTCGGCAAATTGCAACGGGTCTCTGCAATGTTGAACCAGCGTGCTGATAGCTACCACTTGGATCTGCATGATGGCCCATACTTAGACCTCGGGGCGATATCATTGTGGTCGATCTGGTGCCATTGCGCTCCGCTTCCTCTTGATACCAAAGCTTGCTGCTCTTCCAATGTATTTA
>CAUYUJ010000309.1:45000-50000 GCA_963575745.1 Prorocentrum cordatum
CATTCTCGCCCTCCTCCCTCTCCCCCTCCCCTCCTCCTCCTCCTCCTCCTCCTCCTCCTCCTCCTCCTCCTCCTTCTCCTCCTCCTCCTCCTCATGATCCTCTCTGCTTACCTCCATCCTTCCCTCCTGAATTACCCCTGGCTCCTACCCCTTTTCCTCATCCTCCTCATCCTCCTCCTCCTCCTCCCTCCATCCGCCCTGCACACGTCCTGTCCCCCATTCCTCTTCATCCTCATCCTCCTCATCCTCTTTCTCCTTCTCCCCCATCCCTCCTCACCCCGTCCCTCCTTCCCTATCCCTTCTCCCTCCCTCCGTCAATCACCCCACAACCCTCACCCCATCATCCCTCCGTCCCTCCTTCCATCCCACCTCCTTCATCGATACTGCTCCCTCTCCCCTTCCGTTCCCTCACCCCCTCCCTACCTCTCTCCGCCCTTCCCTCATCCCTCTCCACATACCTGCCTCTCCTCCTTCCCGCCCCGACTCACGTCCCCCGCCCTTTCAGTATATTTTCCCTCATCCCTTCCCACTCTCCCTTCCCTCCCCTTCCCAGAGACTGTCGATATATTAATTTTTTCCTATCTGCTGACCCCTTCACTGGGGGCAGCGATTTCGTTCCAGATCCATCCGTGATGGCCGCTGGAGTCCGAAACAAACGAAAAACGCCACGACTGAAAAAAGCAAAAGGGCTTCTAATGCGCAGTACGGACCCAAAAAAGGCCTGGACCCTTTCCCTGGGACTGGCTCGTCCTTCCAGCTGTATTTCCCGAGAATACCAGAAGCGGGCGCCGGCGCCGTTCCAGAGCGCTCCAGAACGCCGAGGAGGAGGAGGAGGAGGAGGAGGAGGGAGGAGAAGAAGGAGAAGGAGGAGGAGGAGGAGGAGGAGGAGGAGGGAGAGGGAGGAGGAGGAGAGGAGGAGGAGAAGGAGGAGGAGAGGAGGAGGAGGAGGAGGAGAAGGAGGAGGGGAGGGGAGGAGGGAGGAGGGAGGAGGAGGGAGGGAGGAGGAGGAGGAGGAGGAGGAGGAGGGGCTAGATGGGCTCGCCCCTCAGCAGACATCCTACAGTGGGGGCATATCCACAAGAAACCTTCCACAAGCAACCCAACCCTGAGACCCCAGGACGTCCATTGATTTTTGGTGTATGATCGTCACGCTTTCCACAGCAAAACCATCGAAACCCAAAAAATCCAGAGCACCCTGGAGGCAAGCAGGGTGTTTCTTGACATGGGCCCCCACTGCAGGATGTCTGACGAGGGGCGAGCGCATCTAGCTTGCCCATACCCCCTCGGCCAAGTCCCCATCCATCTCTTGGACGCCCCCCGCCCCTTCCCTGAGGGGCAGCGCTAGGGGGGGACTGGGCTCAGCGGAGGGGGGAGGAAAAAAACCTCGAGCTGACATCGGTGATACATCGCCGGCACATCGGCGATGGGCCCCAAACAGCGAATCCGCACGTGCCTGTGCGGGGTGGGCCATCAGGCTCCTATCGGCGATGAATGGGCGATTGGGGGTCGTTGTATCCCTCTGGAGCAGATCCCCCACGAACGCTGCCCCCTGGCTTTCGGGTCATAGGTCAGCTCCCCGGCGGCCGCTCGGGACGATCTGGGCACCCCTGGGAACGCTCTCGGCGAGGCGCAGCTGCTGAAGAGCACCCTGGGGCTGGAAAACCGCCGAGGACCGACAAAAAACGCCCGACAGCCCCGACAGCCTCGAAGCCAAACCTAACCTGAACCTATCCCCCCCTTGGAGCTGCCCCTGATTGCCCCCCCGCCCCTCCCCAGGGCCTCCCGCTGCTGCCGGACGGCATTGTCCGCGTCCTGCTCGGCCTCGGAGCCGGGTTGCCCGCCCGCTCCCCGGGAACGCCACTGGGGAGGCCGGGCAGGACGGGGAGGGAGGGGGAAAGTGGCCCCAGGGTTTGCTTCTGTTGGCTCTGAACCTCGTAGGCGTCTAAGCCCGTTCGGCCGCCGGATTGGGCTCCGGATCAGGAGAAGGAGAGGAGGAGGAGGGAAGGAGAGGAGGAGGAGGAGGAGGAGGAGGGAGGAGGAAGGGAGGAGGGAGAGGAGGAGCGGGAGGAGGAGGTGAAGGAGGGGGGGGAGGAGGAGGAGGAGGAGGAGGAGGAGGAGGAGGAGGGGAGGAGGAGGAGGAGGAGGAGGAGGAGGAGGAGAGGAGGAGGAGGAGCGGGAGGAGGAGGTGAAGGAGGGGGAATGGGCTAGGGGCATGGGGCAGGGGGCAGGGCTAGCGGAGGGGCATGGGGCAGGGGGAATGGAAATGGAGAAGGGAGAGGGGGGAGGGGGGCGAGCAGACGTGGCAGGGCTGCGGTGGCAGGAGCAGCGACAGAGACGCGCACCGAGATCCTTTCGGCGAGGTGTAAGCAAAATCGCACGGTAATTAGCCCGAGCACGGTTCCGCGGCAGCAGGACGGAAGACAGGGGCCCAAGCGCGTGCATTTCCAGCGCCTCCCTCCCGCCTCCCCCCTCCCAGGAAGGAGAAGACAGGGAGAGGAGGGCGGGCGGAGGGAGGTGGGCGGGAAGCACTGGATGCGTGCAGCGTTTGGCCCCCGGAAGGCACGTGCAAACATTGACACCTATTCCTGTTTGCACTCGCGCCCCGGCGCCTGCCGCCCGAGCCCTCGCGCCCTGTGCAGCGCTAGCGGGGGCCCAACAGGTGAGAGGCGGGCGAGGGAGGAGGAGGAGGAGGAGGAGGAGGAGGAGGAGGAGGAGGAGCGAGGAGGAGGAGGAGGAGGAGGAGGAGGAGCGGGAGGAGGAGGTGAAGGAGGGGGGGGAGGAGGAGGAGGAGGAGGAGGAGGAGGAGGAGGAGGAGGAGGAGGAGGAGGAGGAGGAGGAGGGACCAGAATATACCCAAGATGCAGCAAGGATGCTGCAATAGACCCTCCCGTTCCAGGTCCCCTCCTCACTCGTCCCTACAAGCCTTCTTGTCCACTTCAAGAAGCACCCCTTTGAAAGAGAAGCACCCCACGAGCCTGCCTTTCGGGCGAGAGCCGCGTCTTGCAAAAGAGCGAACTGCACTGCGTCCTTCCAGCGAGTAGCACGGCACGCGCAAGAGTGTGATCATACAGTCCTGACGGATGTCCAGCGAGACCCCCGTTTTGAAAAGAACAAAAAAACGGCCCACCTGTCTGGGTAGTCGAAGCCAATCTGGCGCCAATCTGGCAGGCCCAATCTGGCAAACGGGGGCAATCTGGCGAGGGAGCCAACGCGAATCCAGTCTGGCGAATCACCCAAATCCTCCAGGTTGGCCAGGCCAGACTGGCCCTTGGGGCCCAATCCAATCTGACAGTCTGGCCTTCGACTACCCAGCTTGTGTAGCTCCTGCATCTGTCACGGTCCACGCCGGCGGGGCTGGCCGCGCCAGCTCACACAGGGAGGAGACCCGTCCGCCCCCGAGTGGCCTCTCGTGGTCCCCCCCTCCGCGGCCGCCCCCGCCCCGTCCTGTTCTCCGCTCGCGCACGCCGGCCAAGTCGCTACCACGGCGCCCCCGTTTGGCCTGCTCGCTGGTTTCGGACGCCCGAGATGGGTACGGAAAGAATGGGTAATATGCCCAACAGCAAATGTTGTCCCAAACCAACAGCGGCCGCTGTTGGGCAGGCGGACTCCTGTCTCGAGTGGACACAGGCCGCGGCGGCGTGGACAGCGGATCCTGTTCAAGATGAACAGGAACTGCTGTTGGGCATCGCACCCACTCTTTCGGTACCCATTTCGGGCGTCCAGACACTGGTGTTGCTACCTCAGCCTCGCCGCCAACGGAAAAAGTGTAACTCTTGCACCGGTTTTCACTTATGGCCGCGAGCGTCGAGCGGAAACCCCATGTTGAAACGAGCCGCCCTCCACCCATCTGTGAAAGCTACTGGTCCTGAAAATAAAAGAAATCCCGAACGAACGCCCAATGCTGAAGAAGGACCGCCTTTCACCCGTGCAGCTGATGCTTATGTTCAAGCTGATAGTCCTAAGTTTTATTCAAAGACCAAAAGCTCAAGCGAATGCCTCGCTTTGAAATGAAGATGAGCCGCCCACAAACCCTGTAACTGTTGCAAACGTTCAGAACGGATGTGCGTGGCGCTACAGCGAAATTCAAAAGTTTTCAAACGCCCTCCATCACTGAAACTGCTGCAGACATTTAAAACGATTTGCGCGCAACGCTGAAACGAGAGCCACACTTTGAAGAGAAACCGCCCTCCATCCGCGAAATTGTTGCAAGCTTGTAAATTAAATGTGCGCGGCACAGCAGCGAGAGCTACATCTTGACCACGACCTGCGCTCCATCCGTGAAGCTGCTGCAAGCTTGAAGAGGAAGGTGCGCGACGCCAAGGCGGGAGCTCCACGTGGATAGCGACACACATACACGCACACACACACACACACACACACACACACACACACACACACGACCCTTGAAACTGTCCCAAATGTCCAGATCCGTGATCATACATGGTGAAAAATCTCAGCGGAACGCCAGACCCACCCTAACACGACAGACAAGGAGGAATTATGGAGAAGGAAAAAGGAATGGAGGAGGGGGGGAGAATGAGTAGGGAAGGGGGAGGAGGGAGGAGAGAGGAGGGAGGAGGAAGGAGGGGGAGGAGGGAGGAGGAGGGGGAAAAGGTTCAGTTCGGTTCAGTCGTCCTCGAGGGCACGAATCCAACTCGCAACTGCCGGGCGGGTGACACTTCCCAGGCCGGGGGAGAGGGGGAGGAGGGGGAGGAGGCGGTAGATGGGGGGAAAAGAAGGGGAGGAGGGGGGAGAGAAGGAGCCAGAGGGGGAGGGGGGAGGGGGGAGAAAGAAGGGAGGAGCAGGAGGGGGAGGAGGTGGAGGAGAAAAGGAGATGAGGATGAGGAGGTGAAGGAGGAGGAGGAGGAGGAGGAGGAGGAGGAGGAGGAGGAGGAGGGAGGAGGGGGAGGAGGAGGAGGAGGAGGAGGAGGAGGAGGAGGAGGAGGAGGACGAGGAGGGACCAGAATATACCAAAATGCAGCAAGGATGCTGCAATAGAC
>CAUYUJ010000309.1:55000-57500 GCA_963575745.1 Prorocentrum cordatum
GGGGGGGCAGCACTACAGACCTTCTGACGTTATGCAAGTGTTTCTTCTTCGATGTTCCGCTGCCAGCGCCGCTTGAGCCGCTCGATTCCTCTGGCCGGCTCTCCTCCGCCCTGGCCTTCGTGAGCAGGCCCTTGAGTTTCTTGGCCTCGGCCTCGGCCTGCTTCTGCGCGGCCTGGGGGGCGAGACTCTCGTCCTCTGGTCTGTCTCTCTCTCTCTCTCTTTTTCTCTTTGTCTCTGTCTTTCTCTCTCTGTTTTTTTCTCCATATTCCTCTCTGCTGCTCTCTCCATACATGTCTGTGTATATACACATTAGACGAGCACGTACATAAACATGTAAACATACATGTATGTTTGTTGTGTGTGAGTGTAGTGTGGGTGCATGTGTGTTGTGTGTGGATGTGAATGTGAGTGTGAGTGTGTGTGTGTATGTGTGTGTCTATGTGTGTGCCTGTGTGTGTTGTGTGTTGCGTGTTGTGTTGTGTGTTGTGTGTTGTGTTGTGTGTTGTGTCTGTTGTGTCGTGTGTTGTGTTTTGTGTGTTGTGTGTGTCGTGTGTGGTGTGTGAGTTGATTGTGTTGCGTGTTGTGTGTTGTGTGTTGTGTGTGAATTACGTGCTGTGTGTTGTGTGCTGTGTGTTGTATGTGTTGTGTGCTGTGTGCTGTATTGTGTGGGGTTGTGTGTTGTGTGTTGTGTGTGTTGTGTGTTGTGTGGTGTCTGTGTTGTGTGCTGTCTGTTGTGTGTTGTGTGCTGTGTGTGGTGAGTGTGTTGTGCGTTGCGTGTGTTGTGTGTTGCGTGTTGTGTGTTGTGTCCGTTGTGTCTGGTGTGCGTTGTGTGTGGCGTGTGTGTGTGCGTGCGTTGCGTGTGTTGTGTGTTGTGCGTGTTGTGTGCTGTGTGTTGTGTCTGCTGTGTGTGTTGTGTGCTGTGTGTTGTGTGTTGTGTGTGGTGTGTGCGTGTTCTGTGTGTTGTGTGTTGCGGGTGTTGTGTGCTGTTTTTTGTGTGTGTGGAAGTGTGTGTGTGTGTGTGCGTGTGCGTGTGTGCGCGTGTGTGTGTGTGCCTGTGTGTGGAGTATGTGTGGTGTGTAGTGTGTGTGTGTGTGTGTGCGTGTGCGCCTGCGTGTGCGTGTGCGTGTGCGCGGGCGCGGGCGTGGGCGTGTGCGTGTGCGCGTGCGTGTGAGTGTGCATATGCGTGTGCGTGTGCGTGTGCGTGCGTGTGTGCGTGTGCGTGTGCGAGTGCGTGTGCGTGTGCGTGTGCGTGTGCGTGTGCGTGTGCGTGTGCGTGTGCGTGTGCGTCTGCGTGTGCGTCTGCGTCTGCGTGTGCGTGTGCGTGTGCGTGTGCGTGTGCGTGTGCGTGCGCGTGCGCGTGTGCGTGTGCGTGTGCGTGTGCGTGTGCGTGTGCGTGTGCGTGTGCGTGTGCGTGTGCTTGTGTGTGTGTGTCCGTGTCTGTGTGTGTGTTTGTGCTTGTGTTTATGCTTGTGTTTGTGTGTTGTGCTTGTGCGTGTGCTTGTGCTTGTGTTTGTGGTTGTGGTTGTGCTTGTGGTTGTGTTCGTGTTTGTGCGTGTGGCTTCATCCCTCTCTGCTGTCTCCCTAACACTCACGCTCTTTACACATCTCTCTCTCTCTCTTTCTCTCTACCGTCCCTCTCTCTCTCTATCTCTCCCCCTGTCGGAAAATGATGTATGTACCGCAGCATTAGAACCACACGCGCGTGCTCCGCGCGCGCTTGGGTTCTGGCGCAGGCCAGGGCGCCATTACGACACCTCAGATCCGTGCCACAATGCGTAGCGGGGTTGACGCCAGCCTGCGCCAACTGCACGTGACATTGGGACCAGCGCGCCCCATCTCTCGCCGTACCGTGTCCCACAGCATGTCTTACCTCTCCGCCCTGCTGGCTCCGTCCCCGATTCTCTCTCGCTTGCCCTCGTTGGTCTCCAGTCGGTCCTCTTATCCGCCTCCTCCTACTAAGGGCATCCATCCTACATGCTCGCTCCTTGGCATTCCTGTCATTTTCTCTCTCCTTTCCTCCCTGCCCATTCCCGCCCGCAACTGCCGTCCCTTACTCTGCTTGCGTTACAGTGTAGGCCCGTTTCGCTCTCAGCCCTTGCCGAACGGACTCTCTTCATCCCATCCTCCTCGGCACCCGCCCCCACCCCCTTTTTTCCAAACTCTCCATTTGCCTTCTGCCTCCTCTCTCCCCTGCCCCGTCCTCATCCCCGTACGTTCGTGTGTAGATTCCTCCATGTGTTCTGCTGGTCCGCCCGTATCCCCCTCTCCTCCTCGTCATTGTCGTCCCCATCCTCCTCCTCCTCCTCCTCCTCCTCCTCCTCGTCCTCCTCCTCCTCCTCCTCCTCCTCCTTCTCCTCCATCTCCTCCTCACCGCCTCCTCCTCCTCTTCCTCCTCCTCTTCGTTGTTCATTGTTTTGTTCTTGTGAGCTTTGCTATTAGTATGATTAGCAGTAGTACCATTAATATGATAATTACTAGTACTATCAGTATTCTGATACCG
>CAUYUJ010000309.1:62500-67500 GCA_963575745.1 Prorocentrum cordatum
GTCTGGGGCCGAACATAGCCGAACGTTGGGGCCATGGGATCTGGGGCGGGTCCTGCCCACCCCCATCACACCACCCCTTGTCAGTTCCCCCAACTGACGGATTACGACGCTACGCGCGCCGTCCGTCATCTGAGGCCGCCGACGCCAACCCCCTCACACTCCCCCGTATGAGTCCCCGGGCTACGGATCGCGACGCTGCGCGCGCTTTCCGTTATCCGCCGCCCCCTCGTGATCACAGGGGTGCCCAGCGTGCTGAACGTCTGATGGTTTCTGGTTCTTTGAGACCTCCCCCTGAGGCTTCGGCCCAGAACGCTGGCCACCCTGAAAGCCGCCGAAACTTTATCTCTCGTGGGTCGAATCGCCTCCCAGACAGCCCGGATGGCTCAAGATGGCCTCGAAGATGCTTCCAAGACAAGACGCCTACATGACGGCCAAGACGGCACCAAGAGAGCACCAAATGGCCCCACGATGCACCCAAGACGGCCCAAGATGGTCCAAGAGAGCCCAAGACGGCCCAGGAAACGCGCAAGAGGCCCCTAAGACGGCCCAAGAGGCCTCCAAGAGGTCCTCCAGGAAGGCCAGAAGAGGCCAAAATCATTGATCTCCCTGAGATGTTTGAAAAAATTTGGCATTTTCTTCAAAACGGCCTCCCGACAGCCCAAGACGGCCCAAGAGACCCCCAAGATTGCGCCAAGATCGCCCAAGAGGCCTCAAAGATGGCCCCAAGACGGCTCAAGAGGCACTCAAGATGGCCCCCAAAGGGCCCCAAGACGGCCCAAGAGGCCTCCAAGACGCCCAGGATGGCCTTCAAGACGGCCCCGAAGCGCCACAAGAGGGTCCCAAAACAGTCCAAAGAGGCTCCCAAGAAGACTTCCGACGGCGTCAGACGGGCCAGGAACGCCGTAAGACGGCCAAAGAGGCCCTGTAGAAGCCCCCAAATGTCCCCAAGAGGCCCAAGGAGGCCCCTAAGAGGCCCCCAGGAAGTTCTCAGGAGTCCCCAAGAATGACCCCAGAAGCTCCCAAGAGGTCTCCTAATCCGTATCCTTATCCTCCTTTTTTCCTCCCTCTCATCATCCTCTTCCTGCCCCACGTGTCCCCCGAAGGGCTTCCACAACAGCTGGGGGAACGGATGGTACAATAGCGTGGCCACGCTTTGCCTGAACATTTGGCCAGAGGCGCATTTCAAAGAGGCAGGGGGCGGCCTTGACTCGCGTAATTAGGCGTCTTCGATAGTGTGAGATTACTGTGCTACGGAATTACATGTATGATTGGACACGGGATATGTTGCGACAGGGCCTTCGCGGAAAACGCTGCCGCTCAGCACGTCAACTTCCAGACGTGGATCTGGCGCGTGAGCGCCAGATCCACCGACACATCGCCGATAGATCGGCGATGGGCCCCCGATGGCGAATCCGCATGGTCCTGGGCGGGGTTAGGGGAGCGAAGAATGACATGAACATAAAAACTCGGAGGTCCGCGCGGATTTCTCGGATCCGCGCTGGACCCCCCTCCCTGGCGCGCGGAGCGCGCCAGGGGCGGCGCCGGAGACGCCCCCAGGGGGGTCCAGCGCGGATCTGAGAAATCCGCGCGGACCTCCGAGTTTTTATGTTTATGTCATTCTTCGTTCCCCTAGGGGTGGGCTATCGGGCCCCTGGGGCGATGAATGGGCGATTGGAGGTCGATGCATCCCCCCCTGAGCCTATCTCCCCCTGACGTTAGGTCAGGCGTGTCCCCCCTACAGGCGGATTTTGGACGAAAGCGAAAAAATAATCAAAAAAAAATCGAAAATAGCCAAACATAGTCGAAAATCGTCCGCATTAAAAAATGTGTTCATGTTTTTGTTTTGAAATTCGTCCTGTAAAAGTATCACGTCCGACTTAACCCTGAGCCTATCTCCCCCTGACGTTCAGGAGGAAAATTCCACAGTTGTCAGAACATATTCTAGTAGGGACGATGTTTCGAGTGATTTTGGCGATTCTTGGGATACTTGATGATTATTTTTTGTTTTTCATTCAAAATCCGCCTGTAGGGGGACACGCCCGACTTAACCCTGAGCCTGTCTCCCCCTGACGTTAGGTCGGGCGTGTCCCTCTACAGGCGGATTTTGGACGAAAACCAAAAAATAGTAACAAATATTCCACAGATAGCCAAAAATAGTCGAAAATTCGTCCCTACTAGAATATGGTGTGACTGTTTTGGAATATTCCTCCTGTAGAGGGACACGCCCGACTTAACCCTGAGTCTATCTTTAGGTCGGGCATGTCCCCCTACAGGCGGATTTCGAACGAAGAATAAAAAGTATTCAAAAACTACCCCAAAGTTATCATACAAATTATCGAAAAATTGTCCCAGACTATTTCTTGACTATTTTATAGCCCCCCTGTAGAGGGACAAGCTCGACTTCAGCCTGAGCCTATCTAGAGGCCTCCTAGATGGGGTCCGAGTAGATGGGGGCGGAGGATCGCGCCGCATCGCCGATACATCGGCGATGCATCGCCAATGCATCGCCGATACACCGGCGATGCATCGTCGACGTCGGCGACGTACCGGCGACGTCGACGTGAAGCAAATCGGGATCCACATCGAGCCGAATCGGCGATGCATCGGCGATGCGGCGCGATCCTCCGGCCCCGTCTGCTCCGACCCCGTCTGGGAGGCCTGGACTATCTCCCCCTGACGTCACCCCTGAGGGCCGCTGGGACCTCGACCGGCCCTCCTCCGAGCCCCCGTGCCAATCCAAAACCGGCCGGGGATCTTCTGACCCGGGCCAATCCAAAACCGGGTCAGCAGGAAACCAAAAAACTGCAATGCGGGAAACAAAAACTGCAACGCAAGTCTTCGCAAACCCGGGTCAGCCAATGTGCGCGGCCGCCTCGCGGCCACGAGCAGCTCGCTGACCCGGGGCAGCCAGAGGGGGTCTTCGCAGGATCCTGCAAGAGCTGCTGCCCTGGGTGACCCCCGCTTGCGCGGACCCCCGTCTCTTGAGCCCCTCTGGAGGCCCCGCCTCCCTGCGCCCTGTCTCCCGGACTGAAGCTGCGCGTAGCCCGCCTGGCTTCTAGCGGAAGAGGCTCGCTCTCGCTGACTACCTACCAGACCACCCCAACCCAATCCGAAGACCCGAATTTCGGGTTGGGGGGGGGGGCAAGGGCTCCACACGTATTCTTTCGATGCTTCCCGACCCCCCCCCCCCACTGGAAATCGAGGGTAAATTGGAGCCCTCGGGTTGGGTTGGGGTGGCTTGGTGGGTGGTGACTCGCCCCGCCGATCCAAAAGCCTCCTGAGCCCCGGCTCTCGGGGGGGGGGCCCTCCGCAGCCGGCCCCCCGGGCCGCTCCTGCGCCTCGGGCGCCCCCCCCCCCTGGCGGGCCGCGGCCCTGGCACGGGGCACGAGCGCGCCGCGGGGGAGCGAGCGAGCTGCGGCGCGCCGGGGCTCTCGGGAGGCCCAGGGTCCCCGACGCCGCGGTCTCGTCGCGGCGTCGACGCCCAGGGGCCCGAACCCCTTCCCCTAGGAATAAAAAGTATTCAAAAACTACCCCAAAATTATCATAAAATAATCGAAAAATTGTCCCCAGACTATTTCTTGACTATCTTATAGCCCCCCTGTAGAGGGACAAGCTCGACTTCAGCCTGAGCCTATCTAGAGGCCTCCTAGATGGGGTCCGAGTAGATGGGGTCGGAGGATCGCGCCGCATCGCCAGTGCATCGCCGATCTATCGGCGATGCATAGGGCGATGCTGCGCGATCCTCCGACCCCATCTACTCGGGCCCCACCCAGGAGGCCCAGAGTCTCGCATCCACAGGCACCATCGCGTCGCAAAGACAAATCAGGACGGCAAATGTTTCACTGCTTGCGACCCTCGGGGGCCCTCGCCCGGCCCCGGGACCGCGAAGAAACGACTCGGAACGGAAAAACCGGTCCCGGGGGAAGGGTCGGGACTTCCAGGGACGCCGTCCTGGAAAAATCAGGGCGTCGCATGTCTGGGGCCTGAACCCCTTCCCCGGGAAGTGTTTTTTTTTTTACGACGACATGGGAGCCAATGTGTTCACGCGGTGTGCGAGTGTACTGCTGGACGCTACCACGAGTGAGGTATGTCGGCCATACTACCCGATACTCCGAAGGCGTTGGGCTGCACCGTCGATCACCCCTGGAATATATACAGCCTGAGCTCGTCGGTGCAGGGCCTCCGATTGGATGGCTGCCTCGTGCCTGAATCCTCCTTTGACGGTCCCGAGGTTCCGGGAAGGCCCCCCGCAGGCCCAAAATAGCGGAAAACTTCCCGTCGTGTCTGGCGACGCTGGGGGCGAGGTGGCGGCGCACACGCGAGCGCCTGCTGCAGCGTGGCGTCGTGCACGGCCTGCTGCTCCTTCACCTCTGCCGGCGCAGGGGCGCGAGCGCGAGCGCACAGCTGCCCCCCATCGCGCCCACACCTCCCTTCCCTCCGTTCCTTCGCTTGCAAGAAATGCGCTTGCAGTGGCCCCACGTGCACTTGCCACTCTGCTTGACACTGCGTGGCGGCAACTCACCAATCTTCAAAGGGGGAGCTGTCACCTGCTACCGTTTAGACACATTTCGATATACAAAATGATGCCTGCACGATCCTAGCAGTGATGACTCGGACACGAACAACGAAAGAGGCCCTTATTCACGTCGCGTTCGACCACTGCGGGCGTTAACGAACATATCCAAGAGCCGTCTCCGCACGATCGCGGCCCCCGAACCCCCCCATCTCCTCCTCCTACAGTCGGACCTAGGCCAGAAGAACGTCCTTCAAGAACATGGGGCCCTGGGCCAGCCAAAATGAGGAACATTCGAGGGCACCCTCCCCCCTGATGCACAAGAACGTCCAACAAGCACGAAGAACATGAGGGTGCCCTCCCCGAGCCGACCTCGATCATCATCCTGAGGAGGCGGAGGAGGAGGAGGCGGCGGAGGAGGAGGCGGAGGAAACCGCCGGCTTTGCGTGTCGCGCCGCCCGCCTGCTCCCTGCTCCTCCCGCTCTCG
>CAUYUJ010000309.1:70000-72910 GCA_963575745.1 Prorocentrum cordatum
CGTGGGCGACCCGAGGAGGAGGAGGAGGAGGTGGAGGTGGGGGAGGAGGATGAGATGGAGGAGGAGGAGGAGGAGGAGGAGGAGGAGGAGGAGGAGGAGGAGGAGGAGGAGGAGGAGGAGGAGGAGAGGGGAGGAGGGAGGAGGAGGAGGAAGGAGGAGGAGGGGTCGCCTAAGCCCTTCGGAGAAACCCTCCAGAGGACCCCTCGGGCCCCGAGAGCCCCCGTGAGAGCCCTCCGAGATGCACTCCGACGCCAAGAATGCCGAGGCTCCCCCGAGGTCTCGCTCGCGGGCGGGGAGGCTCGCCGTGCTCTCCGCGTTCGCGAGGCGCTTGCGCAGCACCAGGGGCCATCGCAGCGCGGCCACGAGGTTGCTGATGAGCTCCGCCACCTCGCGGTCCAGCACCCTGTCTCCAGCCTGTACCTG
The DNA here is from genome assembly GCA_963575745.1 of Prorocentrum cordatum. Taxonomy (NCBI): domain Eukaryota; class Dinophyceae; order Prorocentrales; family Prorocentraceae; genus Prorocentrum; species Prorocentrum cordatum. The sequence goes on from CAUYUJ010000309.1 coordinate 70,424, forward strand.
GCAGTCGGAGGCGGCTGGGGGGTCTGCTCTGGATGGGCCCCAGCAAGACCCGCCAGGAGGGGAGAGGGGGGGGGGGGAGCAAATCTGGCGTCCGAGGACCACCTGGAGGAGGAGGCGGCCCAGATGGCACAGGGAGCGAGATCAGAATGCCTGCAGTGGTGCCTCTCCTACTCCCCGACGGTTCGAACCAGCGATGCGCCACCTCAGCCCCCCAGCCACCTCACGGTCGAGCACCCCGTCTCCAGCCTGCACCTGTCGGCGGAGGCTCGGTCGAGATAATGGTGGCTCTCCCTGGCGACATGCGCCCTGTTTGGCTCTTCTCTTCTCGTCGCCACGGCGGGTGCGCCTCGAAAAACCAGTTAGGATGGACCCCGCGAGGGGTCCAGTGACCGATTTTGGGCGGCTGGGGGGCGCCAGCGGGGGCGCTCCAGGGAGGGCCTCGCCTTTTCAGGTCTCTCGAGCGGCACACGAGGCCTGTCTTCCGCGGCGGGAGCCCTGGCGGCGGAGGCGGCGGGAAGCCAGCGGAAGCTGGCGGAAGCTCCTGGATGCCCCCCCCAGCAGATCTGGCGGCGCGCACAAGGGGTCAGGGGGAGGGGGGAAGGCTTCGAAGGCGCTGGCTTCACGGCTGCAGACAAGGCCCGCGCCTTCTGAGAAGCAGGGGTGCTTCTGAGAAGCCTTCCCCCCTCCCCCTACCCCCCTTCTGCGCGTGGAAGTAGATAGCAGCAACCTTGGATTCGGGTTCCCCAGGGCGGGCCAGCTGCCCACCTCACCCGGTACCTGCCAGACCCACGCTGGGCCCACGACTGGCCCAGGGCCAGGATCGGTGAGGGGGAGGGTTGGCGTCCCCCGGAGGGTGTGCGTGTGTGTGTGTGTGCCCATTTTGCGCCTGCCGCCCCGCCGCCCCGGCGCTGCACCGCCGCCGCCTGGCCCCGCTCTGAGCGGGCCCAGCCTCCGTTTCCTTCCTGCCCGCGCCGGGCTGTCCCTCTCCTCCTCACGTGCACCGCGGCTTCATCCCACCAGCCCTCTGGGCGTAGGTGGTCTAGCGATATTATTTCTTTCCTCTTCCAAAAACCCCCCGTCCCCTTCGGGGAAAAGTTTATCACTGTTCCCTATTAATAAACACACCCTCCCCAAGGCGACTGGGAGCCAACCAGAGACAATGCGGGCACCCCCCCACCATCCCTTGCAAGAAAAACAATACAAAACACACTCTGCCTCCAAATTCGGAGCACGCGCAGCCAACCCGATGTGGCCTCACCCCACCATCCCTGTCAAAAAACAATACAGAGTACACTTGGCGGCGGCGGCCGCCGCGGCTGCGGCGGCTGCGGCGGCTGCGGCGGCGGCGGCGGCTGCGGCGGCTGCGGCGGCGGCGGCGGCGGCGGCGGGCGGCGCGGCGGCGGCGGCGGCCGGCAGCGGGGGGCGGCGGCGGCGGGCGGCGGCGGGCGGCGGCGGCGGCGGCGGCGGAGGAGGCGGCGGCGGCGGCGGCGGCGGCGGATTGGCCCCCAGTAGCTGCCCATCCAAAGACGACTGCTGAATATGCTGAGGCTCGGGCCAGACTCGGGTGCTACGTATGTGTTGGGAGGGCGGGTGGGAGTGAGCGAGACGGCTTGCGGGCGGGGAGGGAGTCTTGACCCCTCCCCCTACCCCCTCCCCTGGCCTTTTTCGGCGGCGGTCGCGGGTGGCCGGAGGGTCCTCTTTCGGCCCCTGGTGGGGCCAATGTTTGACACCCCTCACGGGGATCGTGGCCCCCGAGGGGGGGACCTCGATCGGGAGATGTTTGCCTTCTCGGCGTTTCGCTTCCGATGCGCTTTGGGGGCCTCAAAATGGCCCCAAGATGGCCCAAGAAGGCCCCAAGAGAAGATGCCCCTAAGACGGCCCCAAGAGCGCCCAAGAGCGCCCCAAGAGGGCTCCAAGAGCGCCCCAAGAGGCGGTTTTCAGGGCCTCAGGGGGGGACCTAGATCGGGCCCCCCCCCCCTTTGATCGATAGCCTCGAAGATGGCCCCAAGAGGCGCTCCAGGGCTCCCAAGAGAGCCCCAAGACAGCCCCTCTTGGGCCCCAAGAGGGTCCCAAGAGAGCCCCAAGACGGCCCCAAGAGGCCCTCGAGCGCCCTCAGCGAGCCCAAGATGACCTCCAAGATGGCTCAGATAGCCCAAGCTGGCTCAAGATGGCTCCCAAGATGCTCCAAACGGCCCCAAGACCGCTCTAAGAGCGCCCAAGAGCGCTCGAAGAGAGCCCCAAGAAGCAGTTTGCGGGCTCCTGAGTTGTAATCGATGGCATCGAAGATGATCCCAAGAGGGTTCCAAGAGGGCCCCAAAAACTCCCAGAAAGCACCAGCAGCAGCAGCAGCAGCCGCAAGAATACCTCTAGATGGTTCCATGAGTCCTCGTCCGCGTCGTCCTCATCCTAGTCCTCGTCCTCCTCGTCCTCGTCCTCATCCGCGTCCTCGTCCTCCTCGACCTCTTCGTCCTCGTCCTCCTCCTCCTC
>CAUYUJ010000309.1:73010-115549 GCA_963575745.1 Prorocentrum cordatum
ACGTGCGAGACCCCGGTGGAGCACCAGGGTGAATTGAACCTGCACGCCCGGAAGCAGCTGGTGGGGATACTTTTTCCGGTCGCGGGCGGACGCGGATTCGCAGTCGCCGAGCTGAGAGGTCCGGGCCACGGGCCTGTCAAATTAGCAACGCGCAAGCCTAAAAGCACAGCGGCCGGGCCCGCACTGAGAAGCAGCCGCCGGTGGGGCCGCAGGCTGAAGGGGAGCTGGCTGAGCTGACTGCAAACGGCCAGGGTAGCTGATGCACCATGCGAATGAATGGCTCCAAAACGCCAGAGTGGAATTCAGTCCTGCACGCCAAGAGAACATGATCGGCTCTGTATCTGCAAACCACGCATCAACCGAGCGGAGCGCTTCCACCGCTGGGCCAAGCCAGGAGGCGGCGCGCTACCAGGAACGCGGAGCCCGAAGCAAGCGCAGTCGAACTCAGGTACCGTGGGCGAGAGTGACCAGGTACGAACTGACCATGTCGCCACAGGGCGCCAAAGGCCAGGGCCACAGCTGTGGCAAGGTACGAGCCAAACGGGCGGTGACAGGGCGCCAGTGGGGGATGCGCAGTAGCTGCAGGAAGGCTGCACCACTCCGGAACACAGCATACGAATCCCCGAAGTCGACGCCAGACACGGTCAGCTGTGGCAAGTACTGTAGACCAGGGCCCAGGGAATGCAGACGCAAACTGGGGGGCTGGCCAAGGGCGTGCGTCGTGGACGCCGCACGGAGGGGACCGCGCATTGCGCGGGAAGGCGGACCGGGCAGATGGGAACAGACATCACCAGACCGGCGAGAGAAGAGGCGTCCACCAGGGAAGTCCAACGCCAGGGGACGGAGGGACGAATTGGGTGTGCGGGACGCATGCGGCCGGCGGCACTGGGGCCTTCGGTGGAGCTCCCTATGGGGCCGCGAAACGTGTGAGGGGTGTGCCGAAGTGGGTATGCGGGACGCATGCGGCCGGCGGCACTGGGGCCTTCGGTGGAGCTCCCTATGGGGCCACGAAACGTGCGAGGGGTGTGCCGAATTGGGTGTGCGGGACGCATGCGGCCGGCGGCACTGGGGCCTTCGGTGGAGCTCCCTATGGGGCCACGAAACGTGTGAGGGGTGTGCCGAAGCTGATGACGATGATTGTTTCGATGATGGCCATGATGATGGTGATTAGGATGATAGTGACGATGATGATGGTGATGACGATGATGACGACGACGATCACGGTGACGATGATGATGATGATGATGATGATGATGATGATGATGATGATGATGATGGTGATGATGGTGATGATGATGATGATGATGATGAATATGATGAGGGTGATGATGATGCTGCTGATGCTGATGCTGATATCTAGATGCTGATGCTGTTGATGATGATGATGATCATCATGATGATAGATGATGCTGATGATGATGATGATGATGATGATGCTGATGCTGATGATGATGATGATGATGATGATGATTATGATGATGATGATGATGATGATGATGATGATGATGATGATGATGATGATGATGATGATGGTGGTGGTGGTGGTGGTGGTGGTGGTGGTGATGGTGATGGTGCTGATGACGATGATGATGGTGGGAGGGAGGAGGGGGAGGAGGAGAGTGAGGACGCGGGGCGGTGTCTCTTCAAAACGAGGACCCAACACCACAGGATGGTTGGGAAACAAACAATCAACAGATACCCCAAAATGGCCAAAAAATACTCAAAGAAACGCCCCCTGACTATGCTTCAACTATTTTTGTATATTCCCCATGTGGAGGGACACGCCCACTTTAACCCTAGTGAGGTAGGACACGTTGGTCGATGAGTGGGCTCCATTTTGGCGACAAAAATACAGTTTGTCCCAATCGCCGCACAGAGAGGCAGCGAGCCTCGAGGAGGACAGCAGAAGGAGAGGAGGGAAGGGGCACCCTCTCGACTGACTCCTTCAGCTTCGAGGCGGAGCTGCCGTCGATCATCATCTCCTCCTCCCTGTTGGCCAGCATCTCGTCCGCGAAGCGCATCGCGTCGGTCAGGATGCCAGTGGCCACTGGGGGCGGCGCTGGCTTTCGGCAGCAAGAGCGGCTTCGAAGCGACTTCCCCCCGTTCTTCCTTCCTCGCCTGGGGAGGAGGCAGAGGAGGAGGCCCATCCCCCCCACCCCCCCTTCTCTGCACGCGGCGGGGAAGAGGGCGGCGGCGAGGGAAGAGGAGGAGGGAGAGAAGGGAGGAAGAGGTGGACGATGGAGCAGGCAGGAAGAGGACTGAGGCGCCCCTTCCCCCCTCGTCGGCGGCGGAGGACGGCGCCGAAAGCAAGGACGAGAGTCGAAGAAGTCAAAGATGCACGACAATGCACTCTCCAGGGTCCGCGTAGGACTTGGGTCTGCGCTGAGGCCGCTCCCTGGCGCGCGGAGCGCACCGGGGGCACCGCCGGGGGCCCAGCACCAGCCCGAGAAGTCCACGCGTGCCATCGAGATTCCATACAGCAGGGGCCCGACCACAAGAAACCTTCCACAAGAAACCCAACCCTGAGACCCCAGGACGTCCGTCGATTCTTGGTGTGGGAACGTCACACCTTCCATCGCAAAACCATCGAAACCCAACAAACCAAGGGCACCCTGGAAACCACGGGCACCCTGACGAAAAGGTTCTTCTTGCCATGCGTCTCCACTGTACTTGGACACGTGCTTCTTCCATCCCTGAGATTCCATATTGGACATGATGAGTAGGAGGGAGGAAGGAGGAGGAGTGATAGGAGGGGAGGATTAGAGGAGGAGGAGAGTCAGGGGGGCATGCGGAGGAGGCGGAGGACTAGGACGAGGAACGGGAGGGGAAGGAGAGGAGGAAGGGGATGAGGAGGACGAGGACGATGACTGGGAGGAGGCAGGAGGCGGAGGAGAGGAGGATGAGAGGAGACGGACGAGCCGAGGACGGGAGGAGGAGGAAGAGGAGGAGGAGGCGGAGGATGAGGCGGAGTGAGGAGGAGGACGGGGGGAGGAGTAGGCGGGAGGATGAGGAGTAGGAGGCGGAGGAGGAGGAGGGATGAGGGGGAGGGAGGAGGGATGTGAGAGGAGGAGGCAGGGGCGAGGAGGCTGGAAAAGGTGGAGGAGGAGCACACAGAGGTGCCCCGAGCTTCACAGCCGGAGGGCGGCCCAGCCTCAAGAGGGGGGCTCTCGCTGGAGTCTGCAGCTGGAGGTCTCGAGGCCAGGCGTGCAGTCGGGCACCTGCAGCAGGCTGCATGACTCGAGGGCGGTGCCTCTGCAGGGCGGGGCCGCCGCTGGACACATCCCTGAGATTCCATGCGAGGAGGAGGAGGAGGAGGAGGAGGAGATGGAGGAGGAGGAGGAGGAGGAGGAGGAGGAGATGGGGAGGGAGGAGAGAACGGAGGAGAGGAGGAGGAGGGGACGGAGGAGAAGAGGAGGAGGATGAGAGGCGGAGGAGGAAGGAGGGGAGGAAGGAGGGGAGGAGAGGAGTAGTTAGAGGAGGAATGGAGAGGAGGAGGAGAGGAGGTAGGAGGAGGGAGGAGGAGGAGGAGGAGGAGGAGGAGGAGGACTTTTTCAGAGTCCAAAAACTGTCGCACGGCTCGGACGACGGAGGGTGGTCTTTTTCGGAACGGAGCGTCCGCCCGAGTTGCGGGACCATGGGGCGCCCGCCTTTCGAGGGGGAGGCGCCCTGCGCAGTGAAAAAGAATGCTTCCAGGAGCAAGTTAGGAGGGGACGGACGGACAGATTGCAGCATCGTTGACTGAGCTTGGGCTTACTCCGGTCCCTCCTCCTCCCTTCTCTTCCTCCCCCTCTCCCCCTTCCCTCCCTGCATCCCTCGCTCCTTCTTCCCTCCCTCTGTCCTTCCCTCTCCCTTCCTCCATTCCTTCTGAATAACTCCTCCCTGTCGCACCCCGAGGCCAGTCGAAAGGGCGGGCCGGTCGTTTCGCCTCAGACTTCCTCACCATTTGTGATCCTGAAGCTGATCATTTGCAGCAACTTCGCGGATGGAGGGCGGGCGGTTTTTAAAAAGTGACTCTCGCCTTAGCGCCGCGCACATCCGTCTTCAAAATTGCAAAGATTACAAGGATGAAGGACGGGCGGTTTTCAAAATGTGGCTCTCGCCTTAGCGCCGCGCGCATCCGTCTCAAAGAATTGCAGGAAATTCACAAATGAAGGGAGGGTGGTTTTCAAAATGTGGCTCTCGCCTTGGCGCCTCTCACACTCGTTTGAAGAGCTTAGATGGTTCTCGTGGTTAACATCAAAAAATTGTTCGGGCACGATGTCGGACCATCAGGGCGGAACAGTTACGTTGGCTCGTGGTGTTGAAATGCCCAAACTGTTCTGGCACGATTCCGGATCTTCAAAACGCAACAATAACGTTGATTCGCGGCGTTGAAAGGTGTTCTGGCACAGTTCCAGATTTCCGACCGGCTGCCTTCTAACGGGGCACTTCCCCAAGTGAAGATAAACCTTGTATGGTGCCTACGGAGAGGGACCTTAGGGGAGGGCTTATTGCAATATCGTTGATCAGTCTTGGCTTTGCACTTGTCCCTCCTCCTCCTCCTCCTCCTCCTCCTCCTCCTCCTCCTCCTCATCATCATCATCATCATCATCATCATCATCATCATCATCATCATCATCATCATCATCATCATCATCATCATCATCATCATCCTCTTCCTCATCCCTCCTCCCTCTTCCGCATCCTCCTCCTCCTCCTCATCATCATCATCCTCCTCATCATCATCCTCAACATCATCATCATCATCACAACCATCATCAGAATCATAATCATCATCCTCATCATCATCATAAGCATCAGCATCATCATCATCAGCCTCATCATCATCATCATCAGCAGCAGCAGCAGCAGAATCCTCATCATCATCATCATCATCATCATCATCATCATCATCATCATCAAAGAGCAGCAGCAGCATCCTGCTCATCCTAATCATCAGCAGCAGCATCAGCATCATCAGTATCAACATCCTCATCCACATCCTCATCCTCATCCTCACCATCATCATCATCAGTATCAGAATCATCGTCGTTATCATCATCAGCAGCATCCTCATCATCAGTATCATCATCACCATCGTCGTCATCATCATCGTCGTCATCATCAACATCACCATCGTCGTCATCCTCAACAGCAACACAACATCATCCGCATGAGCATTAGCATTAGCATCATCATCATCATCATCATCATCATCATCATAAGCATCCATCCTATCACCATCATCAACATCATGTTCATCACCATCATCATCATGATACTCATCAGCATCATCAGCAGCAGCACATCCTCATCATCACCATTAGCATCGTCATCAGCATCATTAGCATTAGCATCATCATCGTCGTCGTCGTTATCGTCATCGTCATCGTCATCATTCATAATTCATCATTCATTATTCATCGTCCCCTCCCCCTCCTCCTCCTCCTCCTCCTCCTCCTCCTCCTCCTCCTCCTCCTCCTCTTCCTCCTCCGCCTCCTCCTCCTCCTCCTACTCCTCCGGGCCCCCTGACACTACGGGGAGAGATAACTCCACCGCCCACGCGCCCGCGCGGCCTTCGTCCTTGATCGCGGCGTAGTTGCCCGTCGAGATGATGCCCTCCAGCTCCTGCCCCGGACCCGAGGCGTAGGACGAGGAGGAGAAGGGAACAGCAGGCAACGAATGGCGGAGGAGGAGAAGGAGGAGGCGGAGAAGGGAAGAGAAGGAGGAGGAGGAGGAGGAGGAGGAGGAGAATAAGAGGAGGAGGAGGAGGAGGAGGAGGAGGAGGAGGAGGAGGAGGAGGAGGAGGAGAAGGATGTGGACGAGGAGGATGACGAGGACAGCCAGGAGTGGCGGAGGTGGAAGGTGGGAGGTGGAGGCGGACCTCCTGATGTGCACGCACCGCTACGTGACAGGCCGTGGACTGGTGGACTGGGCCGTAGGCCCACGCGCCCAGCCCTGGTGGCAACACACCTCAGAGCCGGGTGAGTGCTGGGCCTGCAGGTGGAGGTGAAGGTGGAGGTGGAGGTGGAGGGAGACGCGGACGCGGATGCGGAGGCAGGTGGGGGGTCAGACGCTGACAGAAGGAGGGCGCAGGTCTCGACGAAGCTCACCTCGCAGCGACGCTAGCTCAAGCGGGGGCGATCGCACACACCATCACGACGACGGTACGGTCAGCTCTGGCTGGTGCTGGCCTGTGCGAAGGCCCATGCGAAAAACGACTCGCGACCACGGCAGCAAGGCGCGCAGAGGAGACGCACAGCAGCAGGTAGTAAAGATTGATGGCCAGCCAACTGCGCCCTCGGGGCAGTATGCGCTGCCCGGGGCAGTGCGCAAGAGGCCGAAGCAGCAAAAAGAACGCCCGTGCGAGGGCGGAGGACGGACAGGCACGACGCCAACGCAAGCAGAGTTTAGAGGCGGGCTCTTAGGATGCAGAGGTTGGGCTGAAAAGGCCAGCGTCGAGAGGAGGATGGCCCCGCTTTGGTGCGAAAGCCGACGTCGATCCTGTGGGGGCATGGTCGAACGGATGCTGTGTGCCACGACCGCGCTTTGCATCGGCTGGATCCTCATCCCCCTGCCCACCCTCCTGCTCATACTCCTGCTGATCCTCTAGGTTCCTCATGCACCTCCTCAACCCAACTCAACTCAACACAATGCACCCCGAGAGGGACGTCGTCGATGTCGACCCTCCTCCTCCTCCTCCTGCTCCTCCTCCTCCTCGTCCTCCTCCTTCTCCTCCTCCTCATCCTCCTCCTCCTCATCTCTCCTCCCCCTCGCCCTCCTCGTCCTCTATCTCATCCTCCTCCTCCTCCTCCTCCTCCTCCTAGTCTCCTCTTCCTCCTCCTCCTCCAACTCCTCCTCCTACCTCCTCCTCCTCCTCCTCCTCCTCCTCCCCTCCTCCTCCTCCTCTCCTCCTCCTCCTTGGCCTCTCCTCCTCCTCCTCTTCTCCTCCTCCTCCTCCTCCTCCCCACTCCCCTCCTCCTCCTCCTCCTCCTCCTCCTCCTCCCTCCTCTTCTCCTCCTCCTCCACTCCTCCTGTTCCTCCTTCGCCTCCTCCTCCTCCTCCTCCTCCTCCTCCCCTCCTCCTCCTCCTCCTCCTCCTCCTCTTCGTCTCCTTCTTAGTATGTTGATCGTTATTACTATTTATAATAGTAATAATACTAATAATAATAATAATAATAATAATAATAATAATAATAATAATAATAATAATAATAATAATAATAGTTGCAGTATTTCTAACGGTGGTATTATTATAAGTATTAGTATTATGACTAGTATTATTAGTATTATTAGCATCACAAATAGTATTAGTAGTAGTATTATTGTTATTAGTAGTCGTATTATTATGGTTAACAAAATTCATACTATTATTATTACTATTAGTATTATTAGCATTGGCACTATTGATAATATTAGTACCAATAAGAGTAGCAGCATTATTATTCTTTGGCATTAATGATAATACTATTACAAATAATAGAATCAGCATTAGTATTATTCGTTTTAGTTTTGTCCTTAATATTAGTGATACTAATAGTACTAGTCACTATTAGTATTATTAGTATTATTCATAGTACCAGTATTATTAATCGTCTCCTTCTTAGTATGTTGATCGTTATTACTATTTATAATAGTAATAATACTAATAATAATAATAATAATAATAATAATAATAATAATAATAATAATAATAATAATAATAATAATAGTTGCAGTATTTCTAACGGTGGTATTATTATAAGTATTAGTATTATGACTAGTATTATTAGTATTATTAGCATCACAAATAGTATTAGTAGTAGTATTATTGTTATTAGTAGTCGTATTATTATGGTTAACAAAATTCATACTATTATTATTACTATTAGTATTATTAGCATTGGCACTATTGATAATATTAGTACCAATAAGAGTAGCAGCATTATTATTCTTTGGCATTAATGATAATACTATTACAAATAATAGAATCAGCATTAGTATTATTCGTTTTAGTTTTGTCCTTAATATTAGTGATACTAATAGTACTAGTCACTATTAGTATTATTAGTATTATTCATAGTACCAGTATTATTAATACTAGTATCATTAGCAATATTATAATTATCAATAATACTATTAATACCATCAGTATCAGTAGTATTATTATTAACATTAGTATTAGCATTAGTATTGGTATTATTGCTCTTACTATCATTATTATTACTATTATTATATGGTTTTCATTATTAATATGATTATTGTTGTTACCCTCATCATTATTAGTATTCCTCGTCTTCCTCTTCCTCTTCCTCTTCCTTCTCCTCCTCTTCCTCCTCCTCCTCCTCCTTCTCCCTCAAACTTCGTCTTGCACACCTCTCTTGCCCTCTCGCTTCGAGCAGAATTGTTCGAGGCGAATCCAGGCCGGGGCGACGAGCAGCCTCTCCCGGAGGCCCAGAAAGAGCTGCAAAAAGCATCCAGGAACACCCATCTTCGAACCTCGATCCTCGAACATCGATCCTCGATCCTCGAACCTCGAACCTCGACCTTCGAACCTCGATCCTCGATCCTCGATCCTCGATCCTCGATCTTCCATCTTCGAACCTCGATCCTCGAACCTCGAACCTCGAACCTCGAACCTTGCTCCTCGAACCTCGATCCTCGAACCTCGAACCTCGAACCTTGGTCTTCGAACTTCGATCCTCGAGCCTCGATCCTCGATGCTCCACAGATCGCAGGCTCCTTGATGCGTTCCGCGCGGCTGTTGCACTCGGCGGTGGTCTCGTCCACCAGCATCTCGAGCTCTTTGATGCGCTCCTCTCGCTCCTTCAGAAAGCCTTTTTGACACCCGCCGTTCCATCCTCCCTCGCCCCACCGGAGGAGGAAGAGAAGGCGGAGAAGGCGGAGGAAAAGAATCGAGGATCCAGCATCGAGCATCTTGACTTTTTGACGCATTTGGCCATTTGCCTGCCTGTTCTGTTCCATGTGGAGGCAGCGTCAATGCCACTGCCACCAGAACGCAACAAAATTAATCAGAATCGGAGTCGCTCAGTTCCTTTGACCTCGCTTGGGTCATCAACTGCTCTAGCAAATCTTGATTGCGACCGAAGCGTGCGAAGAGCCCATGTCCGCTCCACTGCTCCCCCAAAAGACCCTTCGACGGGCCGACTTCGGGCCAATTGTTGTGGGGGGGTCCGACTTCCTGGCTTCGGCAGGCGAAACAATTCAGGACATCTGGGAACCTCCCCCCTTAACTCGCCCCCCCCCCCCCCTTCGTCTTTCGCGGAGATCGAGGAGGCCCCTTGTAACCCCCCAACAGCCGCCTCCAAGAACCCCGTGCACCCCCTCCCCCCCGCAGCCCGAACCACCCTGAGACCTCCTCTTCACTTCCTCCTCCTCATCCTCCTCCTCATCCTCCTCCTCATCCTCCTCCTCCTCCTGCTCCTCCCCGTGCCAATGCTGTGCTATACTCATTTGGGGGAATCCGTTGGGGACGCAAGGGGCGCCACGAAGGGTGCGGCGGTCCCGCATCCGATGAGCACCCCTTTCGAGCCCTCAAGTGAATGAACAGTGGGGCGACAGTGGCAGGGGGCCTCCAGCGCCCCCCGCAAGAAGTGGCTGCTCAGTCCAATGCCCAACCACCTCAGTTTGTTGTGTGGGGGGGGCACCCCATGGTGTGCGGCACGGCTTCTTCGCCTGTCGGTGGGTGTGGCTTCCACCTGGAGGGCCCCAAGCACGAGGTGGCTGCTCAGTAGCAAGCCCAAACATCTCAGGAAGTCCTACTGCTGAACACCCGTCAGGATGGGCGAGCCGCAGGCCACCTGAGTGGCCACACTGGAGGGGGAGTCCTGTCGCCTGTCGGCGGGCGTGGTTTCCACCTGGTCGTTTCCCCAGTCGGTGGGTGTGGTTTCCAGCTGTTGTCGGTGGGCGTGGCTTCCACCTGTAGTTTCGCTTGTCGGTGGGTGTGGCTTCCACCTGGTCGTTCGCCTGTCTGTGGGTGTGACTTCCACTGCTCGGTTCGCCTGCCGGTGGGTGTGATTTCCACCTGCTCACGTCATCGTTGTTTTTGTTCGACGGTGTCCTTTCGCCTGTCGGTGGGTGTGATTTCCACATGCTCTCCTCCCCAGCACGAGGTGGTTGCTCAGACCAAGGCCCAACCACCTCAGGAAGTGCTACTGCTGACCACCCGTTAGGGTGGGTGAGCCCTGGAGGGGCAGGGCTCTTCCTGCCTCGCGTTCGCCTGTCGGCGGCTGTGGTCTCCACCTGCCCAAGCACGATGGTGGCTGCACAGCACCAAGCCCAACCACCTCAGAAAGTGGTATTGCGTGCCACCCGTCAGGATGGGTGGGCCGCAGGCACCTGGGTGGCCATCTTCCTTTCGCGTGTTATTCCACCTGTGTCGCCTTTTGGTGGGAGTGGCTTTCACCTGTTCGGGGGGGGCCGGCGTGCGTCACAGTCGCGGGACGGCCCTTCTGAGGGTTTCGCCTATCGATGGGTGTGGCGTCCATCTAGTATCTTCGCCTGCCGGTAGGTGTGGTTTCCACGTGTTCTTCCTTTCGCCTGTCGGTGGGCGTGGCTTAGCACGAGGTGGTTGTTCGGACCTAGGCCCAACCACCTCAGGAAGTGCTACTGGTGACCACCCGTCAGGATGGGCGAGCCGCAGGCCCAACCTGGGTGGTCCCCGTGGCTTGTCGGTGGGTGCGGCTTCCACATGGTCACTCGCCTGTTGGTGGGTTTGGCTTCCACCTGTCATCCCTTTGCCTGTCGGTGGGTGCGGTTTCCACCTGCTCTCGCGTCGTGAGACACACAATGAAACTAACAAATATGTGTTTTATTGTTTATATACATGTGCATAATAATAATAATAAATACTAAAAATAATAATAATAATGGTAATAATACAATAAATAATAATAATAATAATAATAATAATAATGTTTATACATATATATATATAAAAAAAAAAAAAAAAAAAAAAAAAAAAAAAAAAAAAAAAAAAAAAAAAAAAAAAAAAAATGGTTTAGCGTATCGGTGGGTGTCCGCGGTCCTGGAACTGACCTGGCGGATGGTGTCTGCGTGCCGAACGCTCACGCGCCCCTCGTACCAGGCCACTCTGTGACGTTTAAGCTGTGTGCATTGGACTGGCTTGGGTCAGCCTTGCTACAAGGTCCGGTTGTTCGGCAAGGGACGTTCGTCTCCTACTCGGTTCGAGCGTGAGCCGCGGCTCGCCTTCTTTTCTGTCTTGTCCTTGGTCCCCGTCTTTCTCGCTTCGTTTCGCCTTTCTTGCTCTCCTCGTGTGTCTCTTGCTCTTTCGCCTCCGCTGCGTAGTTTTCGCCGCCGTTGTGGCCCCCTTTTTTCCGCGTGCTGCCTGCGCTTGGATTGCATTTTCACGACTTGTTAGAGGGCGCGCGGCTGCCCGCGTCGCTCGCGAGCAAAAAAAAATAAAAAATATCGGTGGGTGTGGCGTCGACCTGGCTTCCTTCCGCGTGTCGGTTGGTTTGGTTTCCACCTGGTCTTCTCCTTTCGCCTGTCGGTGGGTGTGGCTTCCACCTGGTCTTTTCACATGTCGGCGGGTGTGGCTTCTACATGTAGTTTCGCCTGCCGGTGGGTGTTTTCCACCTGGTGTTTCGCCTGTCGGTGGATGTGGCTTCGACTATTCTGTCGGTGGGCGCGGCTTCCACCTGCTCGCATCGTGAAAAAAACGGTTTCCGTTCGCCTGTCGGCGGGTGTGATTTCCATACTCCCCCGGCACGAGGTGTCTGCTCAGACTTAGGCCCGACCACCTCAGAAGTGCTACTGCTGACCACCCGTCAAGATGGACGAGCCGCAGGCCCCACCTGGGTGGTCACCCCCGCAGGTGCAGGATTATTATTGCCTTCCTTTCGCCTGTCGGTGGTTGCGGCTTCCACCTGCTCAAGCACAAGGTGGTTGTTCAGACCAAGGCCCAACCACCTCAGGAAGTGTTACGGCTGACCACCCGTCAGGATGGGTGAACAGCAGGCCCCACCTGGGTGACCAGCCTCCTTTTGCCTTTCGGTGGGTGTGACTTCTACCTGCGTCGCCTGTCGGTGAGTGTGGTTTCTACCTGTTCGGGGGGGGCCCGGCGTGCTTCACAGACGTGGGACGGCCCTTCAACGGCGCGTTTTCCACCCACAGGAAGCGCAACCGCCAGCGGGACCCAGCAGCACACCACCCCCCGGGCGGGCGCGCGCCCCGAGCAGACACCCAGCCCGGCCCAGTCAACAAGGCCCACCAAGGAAAGGCACGTGACACCCTGCCCAACACCCACCAAGCCGCCCATTAACGGAAGCGGTTCATCCCTTCCCCCTTCACTTCCACCCACTCCGCGTGGCGACGAGCCGACCCCAGCCCAGCCGGCCACACGACCCACGGCTACCAAGTCCGGAACCCCTCGGAAAATGCGCAGAACACGGCAGCCGTGAAGTGCAGCAAGGGCAGGTCCCAGACACGCCCATCGTGGGCTCCCTGTACCCAACTGCCACGGACAACCCAGGCATCCACTGCGGCCGACTACGCGGTCACCAGGGGTGACACCCTTCCCCGCGCCAGATGGTTCAGCACTGCGGACTGCACCGAGCCCCAATGTGAGCCAGGAGACCATCACCCTCACAGGCAATAATAATGTCCAGTATCGAACGGCCAGGGACCCCACCAGTCTGAGACTCCAGGATAGTGTGAGTGCTGACCTGGGTAAGCGGACTAGCGATAGCAGCGGCAATCCACTTGCAATCTGTACATCCCATAGACAGCGGACGGGTCGAAGACGGCTTCCGAGCGGGAACTGCAGTGGCATCCGTAGGATGACCCCCCTTCGCCAAGAAGACCATCAACATCTCATGAAAGTCACCAGGGAGCGGGTCATCAGGATGGTAAACACAATGCAGATAGAAATCGTACAAAATCGCCTGAGCCCCAGGGTGTTTCCAGCAGCCGCGCGGTAGGCCGTCAATCCCAGGCATGGAGTTCCCCGACTTCTTTACCAGGGACCCGAAAGCATCAGCATCAAGGATCCACTCCTGATTCGGACAGAGGACGTCAGCACGCTGGATGTACTGGGAGAGGGTTGGCCAGAGAGAACGGCTGGGGGACTTGGCCGCGAAGACAGAACCCCAATGACGAGACAGTTCAGCACCCGCATGCTGTACCGACGTGCACGGCGCACCCGTTCTCTCAACCAATATATTGCCAAGGCAGGTCGACTTGTTCAGACTGCGCCGACGTTCCCAATTGCGCTGCACACGTGCACGACGGCGTGCTACCTCGCGCTCAGGGAGCTCGCTCGCATGCACGAGAGCCTCTTCCTCATCATCAAGCAACTGGTTGTTAAGAGATGCAGTGTGCGCATACAACCCCTGAGGATCAACAAACGCGCCAGCGTCGACATCCAAGAAGTTGGAGAGCAAAGGATAGGCACGCACTGCACGCACAACCAGATAGAATGAGGAAGCACGAAACCCACGCAGGGCAGAGATACACCAACGCAGATACTCATGGACGGCCGTCGCCAGCCGAGCACGAAGGATCTTACGAAACTCAGCATGAGCCTCGTGCATAGCCACCTTGGTGCGAGCGAGCTGCAACTGAATCGGGAGGCCCCGATCGATATTTGTGATCAGCCCATCCAGACACCTCATGTACTCTTCCGTGGTAGGGGACCAACCAGGAATTGGGGGAGGACCGTCAGCCGCCCGAGGCTTTGGGGCAATGGTAACCATAACAGGGGCGTGGTCGGAAGGGTGATTGAGGTTAGTGGGCATCCCAATAGTGGCACCAGTCACAACAAGGTCCATGAACACGGCAGGGGGGATCCACATAAACTCGATCCAGACGGGCAGTCGAAACAACCTTGGGACCCAAACAAGCACGACGCGTATCAAGCGGTTGGTAAAGCTCAGTCCAGGAACCGAAAGCAGCATTCCACCCACGAGTAAAGGCCGTGCCCCCCCGAGAGAAAGCCCCGTCATCTATGTTGAACCCCCTTCATCACTGAAGACAAAATTGAAGTCACCGAGCACGATGTGGGCGGGGGCAGCAGCAGGGAGAAGAGCAGACTGGGCGCAAGAGAGACAATGGCGATAGTAACCAATATCAGCATCAACATTCAGTAGGTGCACAACCACGGTCCCCGAGAGACCAGCTTCACCCCATCCGAGAAAATACGACGCCTTACCAGGATAGAGAATCTGCTGTGTAAAACCACTGAACTGGCAAGCTAGCTTATCATGCACGCAGACGAGTATGCCATGACCCTGCAGGTTATCTGGGTGGGGGTTGAAGAAGAACATGTAAGACGTGAATTCCCTGCGAAGCGAGACCAAGTCACCCTCATGGCCATGAGACCCCTGTATACCTACGATGTGGTTACGAAGAAGCAGGGCAGCAAAAAGGCGCCAACGCGTACAATACCTGGCTTTCATACTAGCCACACCTGCGAACAGGACCCTGGCATTCCACGCGACGATCGATAACGGTTTCTTCGGTAGGAATGGGAATGTACAGCG
Source organism: Prorocentrum cordatum (assembly GCA_963575745.1). NCBI lineage: Eukaryota > Dinophyceae > Prorocentrales > Prorocentraceae > Prorocentrum > Prorocentrum cordatum. The sequence goes on from CAUYUJ010000309.1 coordinate 87,490, forward strand.
TCCCCCCACACTCCCTAAGAAAGCTTTTGGCCTCGACGAAACGGCGATCGCACAGGAGAGAGGCAACCTCCTGCGTCAGCCACCCAGCCTCCACGGAGGCACTAGACTCTGTAGATATACTGCTAAAGACCCAACTGCTGCCATACCGTTGCTACCATCTCCCCATGCTCACCCGCGAGGCCGATCTGCTCGAAGTGACACGCGAAGGCGATCACACGAGGCTGCTCAAAGACAGACAAGGGCTTCTGAACGCTGAACAACGTTAGTGCATCACCTGTCGACTCACTAGCAATGAAGACGAAGCCGTTGCCGACCGACGAATCAACTTTCCACCCTTCGAGCTTCGGAACCGACTTCACTACCGACTCGACTTCCGCACGAATCTCCCCCATCACCGTGAGCTGCTTGTTAGTCTCCCCTGAGAGGCTTGGGACGCAGAAAGCGAGGGCCCTTGGGAGTGTTGTAGGAGTAGCCAGCAGGGTAGTTCTTACGAAAGGTCTCGATTGTCTCAGACGCAGCGTCACCCGACGGGAAAGCCAGAATCACTTTCTTCGAGAAGTTCTGGGGAGTGACCTTCACCTGAGCCAGGACTTCAGCACTTGCACAAGACGTGAGAATCTCCTGACATGACTTAAGGACGACGGCCCTCGTGAACTCATCCGCACATCCAACAACAATCGCTTTCGAGAGCATGTCCTGGTTACCGTTCCTGGAACGAGCGCTAAGACGGGCCTTCTTCGCCGAACTCTCTCTGCTGTCGTCACTGCTGATGTCGAAGCTGCTGTTGCCGCTGGCAGTCGCCACCGCACGAATCGTTGCTAACGCTGCCTCGGTCTCCTCAACCTTTTGCTTCTGCAACATCAACCCGTCCTGCAAGCTCTTCATAGCGACGGCAAGCTCGGAAACCTGTTGTGTCACCTTCGTGAGCGACTCATTCATCAACCCCGCCTGAGCAGTCAACTCCCTGATCGCAAACTCTGTGGCGTTCGGCGCCATGGCACCGAAGATCAGAGCACAGACTGAAAACGGACAAGTGACCCGATCAGGTCGGAGAGAGGGGGGAGCAGAGCAGGGCTGCTATGCCCAGGATTCGAGCAGTCCCCTCAGCAGCGGCCAAGCTCGAAGCGCCAGGGTCGCACGTTTCGAACTTGAGCCAAAACGGCTTGAGCCAAAATGGCTACGGATGACGATGAAGATGATGATGATGATGATGATGATGACGATGATGATGATGATGATGATGATGATGATGATGATGATGATGATGATGATGATGATGATGATGATGATGATGATGATGATGATGATGATGGTGATGATGATGATGATGATGATGCTGCTGCTGATGATGATGATGATGATGAAAACAATGATACTACGTAATGATGGTGTGGGGGGTCCTGCGAGGGGTGACGAGAGAAAGTAGGTCCCCACTTAGGATACGCGGAACAACAACAACAAAAATAATAATAACAACAACAACAACAAAACAAAACAAAGACCAGCACCACAACAACAACAACAGCAAGCAAAACAATCACAATAAATACAGCACCAGTAACAACAAGAGCAAGAACAGCGAAAACAAAAAAAAACAAAAAAAACGACGACAACAACAACGACGAAGACGACGACCACCACCACAAGAACAGCAGCCACAACAACAACAGCCACAATACCAGCAACAACCACGACATCAGCAACGTCATTATCATAATCAATGTCATCATCATCAGAATAATATTCATCATCCTCAGCATCATCAGCAGCAGCATCATGATCAGCACCAGCATCAGCATTATCATCGGCATCATCAGCAGCATCATCATCCTCATCATCGTCAACATCATCGGCATCAACATCAACATCATCATCATCATCAGCAGCAGCAGCATCAGCATCAGTATCATCAGCATCATTATCATCAGCATCGTCATCATCAGCATCATCAGCATCATCGTCATCATCATCAGCAGCAGCATCATCATCACCCTCCTGCTTCTCATCCTCCTCCCAGGCCTCCTCCTCCTCCTTCCTTCCCTCCTCCTCCTCCTCCTCCTCCTCCTCCTCCTCCTCCGTCTTCCCCTCCTCATATTCCGTCCTCCTCCTGAAGGGAAGAGCAAGCGGAGAGGGATTCGGCTGCCCGGGTGCAATGCGGATCTCCGATCCTTGCCCTGCTCCACGACCACCTCGAGCTCCTTGGAGGGGACGGAGGAGCCAGAACGCGCGGGGGCCGCCTCTGGTTGTCGAGGGCCCGACGACTTCTGCTATCCCTCGTCTCGCACTGGAGATTCCACGATTTTGCGAGGTTTACCTGGAGATCTGGATGTACCTGGATATTTTTGGACGGACCTAGATTTATATGGTCGTACCTCGATCTATCTGGATGCATCTCCATGTACCTTGCTTGACCGCAGAAAATCGAGTTGAATAGAGTTGCCAAGCTCTTAAGGATCTGGAACGCCAGAGTCAGTCTGGGGGTCTCCGGATATCTGGAGGGTTGCTCCCCCTCCCCCTTTGTCCTCCTTCCCCAGACTCCTGCCCCTCCATCCCTCCTTCCTCCACTCCCCCCCACTGCTCATTCCTTCTCCTACACCTTCAACTCCACCCTGTCGTCGTCGTCGCCCTCCTCCTGCTACTCCTCATCATCCTCCTCCTGCCAGTCCTCTTCCTCCTCCTCCTCCTACCCTTCCTCCTCCTCATCCTCATCCTCATCCTCAACCACCCTCCTTCCGCTCTCCCCCCTCCCCCCTCTTTAACTCAGAAAACCCTTGGGGTCTCTCCTCCCACGTGAGTCACCCGATGAGGAATCCGCAACCGCGCTTGCGCAACACTAGAGAGCTAGAAATCCTGAAGCTTCTCTAGCATGGCTTCCGTGTTTTTGTGGGGCCGACCCCACCCACCCCGCCCCGCCCCTCGTCACCCAAAAGGCCTCCAAGAGAAAGGTGGAGGAGAACGAGGCTCCGTACAAAGAGGGTGCGTTTAAGAGCCGCGCCAGCTCAGACTGGAACGGGTCCTGGAACTGGCACTGTGCTGGAACGGGCCCAAAAATTCTACATCCTTCCTGCTACGCTACTGCGTTGTGACGGTGCCGGGATTTGCCGCAGGCAGACCAAAAGATTGTACGATTCTCTTTAGAAGGCCAGACGGTAAAGAGGGACAGGGAAAGAGAGAAAGATAGAGAGAGACAGGGAAATAGATAGAGAGACGGCGGGAAAAGAAAGAAGAAGGGCGTGGGAAGGGGGAGAACAAGGGAATGCGAGGGGCGCTGGGCATTGACCCTTCGATCCAGGATACGGCGGACGAGTGGTGGAGCCAGAGGGACGCCCCTGCCTTCGAGGCAGTCTCTGCGGGAGGGATCTCAGCAACGCCCAGAACGCATCGCCTCTCCTCTCGAATGCGAACGTTAATCCAGAGGGCTTCTGTATACTACAGCCTCGGACGCAACCACACACACCCGTGCCAACTCGACTCACAGCTTGTTGAGAATGTCCACACGCATTTCGCCAGTCGTTTTGTAGCGCAGTCGTGCTAATATCTAAATATATACACATGTATGTACATACATATACGTATGCATATACGTATGCATATACGAGTATATGTACATATACATAAACATATACATATACACATACACATACCAATATATATATATATATATACGTTTGTGTATACGTACACGTATACATATACAGGTATACATACATGTACAAACACATGTACATACATATATACAAATATATACACATATACATATACATATGCATACACATATACATACACATATACATAGGCATATGCATACACCTATACATACACATATACCTATACATATACATATACATATACATGCACATACACATATACCTATATATATATACATAAACACATACATATACATATACAGATACGTATATATATACCTATGCATAAACATATATACATGTACACATACGTATACATATACATAGACATATACAAATACACATACATATACATATCGATATACATATACATATACATTTGCATGTACCTATAGACATGCATATTCATATACGTATACATACACAGCTACACAAACGTATGCATGTACATATACATGTGCATGTGCATGGACATATACAAACGCATATACATATACCTATGCCTATGCATCTATATATATATATACATACACATATACGACTGCCTGTGTAGATGCATAAACGTATGCATATACAAATATCTATTCGACAAAAAACATACATATACCGGTGCACAACTACACCGTACATATATCAATATCTGTACATACACATATGCATAAACATATACATATGCAACCATGAATACGTATATAATTGCATACGCATATACATAAACACATGCATGGATGTAGATTCATATGCAGTCGGCAAAAATATACTGAAAATATACGTATACCTATGCACATGCATATACAAATGAAGATACTTATACATACACATAAACAGGTACATAAACACTTATGCACATATATACATATACGTTAACATATACAGATATAATTACAACTACACATACAACTACATACACACATAGAAATGCAGAAGATATATATATATATATATACGAATATATATAGAGAGACATATACAAATATACAGACATATGCATATACATATACATACACATCTGTATACATATCTGCAGTTTGTATATACACGTATGAACCACACTGGGACTTCATTACTCACAATGACATTACTTCTGTTTTTGTTACACATCCATTACAAGCGGAACTGGGCCCTGACCAAGCCAAGCCAGGACCAAACCAAACAAGTTGTGAGGACGTTTCGAGCGAAACTGAGCCCAAGCCAGGCCAAACCATGGCCAAACCAGGCAAATTCTGAGGACGTCTCAAGCGAAACTGGGCCCAAACCAGGCCAAACCAGGCACGAAACCAGACAGATGCTGACGATGTCTCAGGCGGGACGCGCGGCCAAACCACGCCAAACCATGCCAAACCAGGAGGCAAACCAGGGGCCAAACCAGGCAGATCTGAATGGCGTCCTAGGCAGAATCGCCCACACCAGGCTCCGCCCACTCTCCTCCATACGATTTAAATCGAAGGAGTGGATCACCCCAGGGGAGCCCCTGCAGGCGGAAGCCCGTTTAGAATTTTGGGGGAGGGGCGTATGGACCGCGCATCCGCTGATGCGGGCGGGGTTGGGCGCAAAGCCGTTATTTCGCTTTCACGTGTTGTTGGGGCTCTGGCGTGGCGTTCGGAGAGGTACTTCCGAGCCCGCAGCTGGGTGCCGTTGCAGCTGCCCGCGGACGCCGCACCCTGAGCACCACACGTAAGCACCAGCAGGTCTGCCGCGGCGATGCTGCACGGCAGACTTTTGTCGGGGGCGCGCAAACATGGATTAGCGATTCATGGATTTGGCGCGCGGTCACCAAATCCATGGATCGGGGGAGGTGCCCTCCCCAAAACGCGGCCGGTGCCGCCTCGTTTGGCGGCGGAAATCCGCGATTTCCCCTGGAAACGGGACCCGTCGTTAATCCACGCCCCCTGGATCCATGTTTGCGATCTCCTGATTTTGCCCCTGAACGATCAGATCCCCGAATCGCATGTTTTGTCTGCCCGCAGGCCTCGCCGCTACAACTCCTGCTTCCGCGAAACACACTCGCGCCCCGTCGCCGTTGACACGCACAGGTGAATCACCGTGGCCGTGCCGAGGTCCCCCACAACTAGAAGGGGCCCAGGGACACACAAATAAATAGACACAAATAACAGGATTCCCCATATATATAAATCTATATATATATATATTATGGGTTTTCGTTTTCCCTCCCACTTCCCATATTTTTCCATACTGTCCTGGGAATCGACGATTCATTGTGTCTGTGTGTTTCTTTCCCTCCTGCACAACGGCCGTGCCAAGTCCCCACGAGGTGCAAATATCAGTGGATCCTGTGATTTTCTGGCGGGGAACAGCGCTGGCTTACGCCCTGCACACGTACACCCGCAAGCGGAATTGTGAGCATGCGCGGTTGCCCAGATGAGTAAACTGTGATCAGCGCTCATAGCGCCTGGGCTGTCACTGCCCCGTGATTACCAACCCATGCACTGGCATGTGGTCCGATCGAAACCTCTCAAGATGAAGGGAAGCGAGAGGAAGGATGGAGCGACAGCTGCAGCAGCAGCGCCAGCGGTGGCAACGGCCGCAGCAGGCGTGAGGCGGCGGCCACATTAGCTCGCCAGGTTCCTGAATCCTGCGCGAGCGCTGGACTGCGGCTGTCAGCGTGGCGTTGACTCGTGCTTCCAGTTCTGCTATGCGCGCGTTCTTGACGCGGTCCTCGGAAGCAAGAGAACATGGAATTGCAGCAGTGCTGCCATGAATGAGAGAAATTGCTGGCACCTGAACGACGACCTCATACAGCTGGTGACAGCTGCTCTTGGCAAGAGGCCTGCAAGTACTGATGGATAGACGTATACGAACACTAAATATACCAGCGCATGTTCTAAAACGTATACCGTATAAGACGGGTGGCACAAGAATAACTTAGCAATGATGATATCGGCGAAGCGAAACCAAGCGTTAACGCTAGCGCGTGGCTGTTCCACGAGACCCCTAGGTACGTCGCGCGCCGAAGGCCTCCAAAGGGCGCCACATCTATAGCCCCAAAACCCTGTAGGGCAAACCCACACTTCGTGGTACTCTGCGTAGGAATGCATCGTGGCTCCTCGGGGTCGAGGCGAACCATGAACTGGACGCCATGAGCTAGACGAGGCGATCAAACAAAAGGGGTGCAGGACAAATACTGGCCCGTGCTTATGTCTTGCTGTTCCACCACATCCGAATATGTCCTGGTTCGCTCTCAGAATCTCCTGACTCGCTCTCGGAACTTCCGCCCCGCGCATCCGTGTTTCCTCCTGCCTCGACCTCTGCCCGAAAGACCCCCTGCACCCCAGCACTCGGGGAACGGGGCAGCCGCACACGCACACAAGCTTCCAGACGCCCTCTGACGCTCTCTGCGCCGGCCCCGGGCCGCTCCTCGCACGCCTATGGACGGCTCCGACCCGCGGAGCGCGCCCCAATTCCCTCCTGCCTCCTGCCTTTTCCCTCCTCCCTCCTCCCTCCTCTATCCTCCCCCCTCCCCCCTCCTCCCCCTCCTCCTCCTCCTCCTCCTCCTCCTCCTCCTCCCCCTCCTCCTTCGAGCTTCGAAAAGAGGACCTTTGTCTCCGGGGCGCCGCGGCCCTCGAGCCCATCCCGTCTGTAGTGACGGCGGGAGGGGTATCAAAACGAGAAGGCAAGAGAAAGAGAAAAAGAGAAAAAGAAAAGAAACAAATATCCTGGCGAAGGACCCAACCATACGCAAGTGTGAGAACCGCAGGGCAGGTAGGACGAAGCAAAGGGAATTCCCAATGGGGCCACGAACCGTGTGAGGGGTGCGCCAAAATGGCGCGGGGCCGCCATGCGAACCCTGCCACTGGGGCGTTCGGTGGAGCTCCCTATGGGGCCGCGAACCGTGTGAGGGGTGCGCCAAAATTGGGCGGGGTTGCCAGGCGAACCCTGCCACTGGGGCCTTCGGTGGAGCTCCCTATGGGGCCACGAACGGTGTGAGGGGTGCGCCAAAATGGCGCGGGGCCGCCATGCGAACCCTGCCACTCACTCCCATTGCACGCAGAGGGCCCCGCGAGGCACGCAGTAAAAATCTCAAGGGCTTCGAGCGTGCCTCGGGATGGGCCCGATTCCAACTCCACGCCGCGGAGATCAAAAGCACCGCCGCTCGAGACCTCCTGAAAGAGCCTCCGGGGGCTCGCCCAATGCTTTCCGAGGACTATGCGACACGGCGAAGAAGAAGGAGGACAAGGATGAAAAGGAGGAGGAGGAGGGGACGAGGAGAGGGAGGACGAGCAGGCAGGAATGGAAGAGGGAGGAAGAAGAAAAAGAAGAGGAGGAGGCGGGCTCCTACCAGAAGGTCAAGTTCCCCTTGCTCGCCTGGCTGCTACCGCGCCCAGGTCCTTGCCCTGACATCCCGTCGGCAGATCATCCTGAGCCTTCCATCGAGGAGGAGGAGGAGGAGGAGAAGGAGGAGGAGGAGAAGGAGGAAGAGGAGAAGGAGGAGAGCCGCCAGAAAGGGGCCCGAGGTCCTGGTGCTCCATGATCGCGGCCTGGGCGGAGGAGGCCGGGGCCACGGTGGCGCTCGCGGACCGCTCCACCAGCATGGAGGCGCCGTCCAGCTCGGCCGCCCACCTCGGTACCCCTGCCATCACTCCGCCTCCCCGATCCTCGATCGTCCTCGATCCTGCATCCCCGATCCCCCTGTTCCTCCTCCTCCTCCTCCTCCTCCTCCTCCTCCTCCTCATCATCATCATCATCATCATCATCATCATCATCATCATCATCATCATCATCATCATCATCATCATCATCATCATCATCTCATCCTCATCCTCATCATCATCATCATCAACATCCATCATCATCATCATCATCATCATCATCATCATCATCATCATCCGCATCAGCTCCTTCTCCTCATCTTCCGCCTCCTCCTCCTCCTCTTTCTCCTCCTCCTCCTCCTCCTCCTCCCTCCTCTTCCTCCTCCTCCGCCTCATCGTCATTCATCGTCATTCATCATGCTCATCCTCCTCCGCCTCCTCCTCCTGCTCTTCCTCCTCCTTCTCCCTCCGTTTCCTGCTCCTGCCCCCTCCTCGTCATCATCCTAATACCCCTCCTTTGTATCATACTATTCCTTTTTATGTTTGAACATATTCGTCATCACCTTCATCCTCACCATCAACATTAGCAGCCGTCGCATCACCCTCATCACCATCATCACCATCACCATCATATCGTCATCATCATCACCACAATGGTCATAGTCATAATCACCACCACCATCACCGGTACCATGAACACTATCATCGTCATCAGCACCATCACCATCATCTTTTCATCACCACCATCTTTTCATCACCACCATCTTCACAGTGAACAACAATTTTCTATCATGTTTTTTTATCAGCGGGCTCTATCCTGGAACGTACATGATGGATCCAGCTTTCCAGGTTTTTGTTTCGACGCCGCCTCGTGGACACCCCGTGCGCTGGCCCGAGCTTCACGATGCAGTACATAGGCTGTACCACACAGATTGCACCACATTCGCTCATCTCACCCCAAAAAGACTGCACCCCATGCATTGCGCGACCCACACACACACACACTGTTTCCTCCAGCTGCTACTAGGTGACGACACAGTCGCGAAGCACTAAGCATGGTCACGGTTTAGGCGAATTTACACCTAGCGTCGCAGATGGGTGGCAGACGAAAAACGTACAAGCCTGACTGATGAATTATGTCGGAGCGTGGGGGATCAATGCAGCAATGCCGAGAGCGCACAGGAGCACCTCAACTGGGCGTCGAGTGACTGGTACGGAGAGCGCGCGGGCCAAAGCACCACGGCACGCGGCCACGAGCGCATCCGCGCCCACCCCCGCTGAGCGGCCCGCGCTCGGCCCCGTTGGGCGAGGAGCCCGACGCGGCTCCGCCCGCGCGAGGGCTCTGCGCGGCCGAGCGGGCATCTCGGAGCTCGAGGCCTCGGGCCTCAGGGATGGCCGCGGGACCTTCATCAAACCGGCGGAGAACCTGACCTCTGGAGAGAGCTCCTGGAAGCCCCTGCCCGGGGACCTCTGGAGAGCCCCGCGGAGCCGAGACCACCAGGGACCTCTCTCGGAGAGACCTCCGGGGAGGCCCCCCAGCCGAAGGCCACTCCGCCGGCCCGGGCGGGAACTCTCCCGAAGAGAGACTAGCAACGAACTCTCCGACGACCCGATTTTTCAATCCGGGCGGTTATTCCTCGATTTCGACCTCTGGGGCCCATATAGTGGAACAGTAGAAATGGATCGGGGGCGCCAAACTGCCTCTGGGGAGGGAGTCGTGGACCCCTGGGGCCGCGCCTTGAAAAGATCCCATCCTCAGATGTCTGGGCGCGGCGACCGCGCCTTGTATGTCTGGGGGCGCACCCGTCCGTCCATCGGCACCTCGTAGCTCCCAGGCGTTCGCAAGCCGGCCCGCACGCCACGGGCGCGCCACCGCCGCCCTGCGCCGCGCAGCCGACGCCGCTGTTCCAGAAGGCGTTTCGTAGACTCAGGCAAGTTTACATGCACGGTATTTTTCCCCCCCCTCTCCGCCACCACCTTTTCAAGCAATGTTTCGAGAAGGCGTGCAAGTGAGTCCTGGCTTGCGTGAAGTCCAGATTCCCTTCCGGGCCTTGCCACGCCCCCCCCCACTCTCCCCTCCGCGCAAGTAAGCAAGGGCGCCCAACTTCGCGCTTCGCGCTGGGCGCAGCGCGGCGCAGCACCAAACGCGAATAACTTCGCGCTCTCGCGCCGAACCCAAGGGAGAAGAGGAGGATGAGGAAGAATCGGAGCCGAACCGCGAAGCGCGAAGCCCGAATAACTCCGCCTCCCCTGCCTGGGCGGGGAGGGAGGGGGAGCCCGGGGGGAAGAGGAGTCAGATACGGCGGCCTCCCTGGAGCGACACCAGACAGCGGAATTGATCAGCGCCGTGATTGAATCGAGGGGAAGCCCCTTCCTTTGACCCCTCCCCGGCCGAGGGGGGCGGTCCAGGAGGGGTCCGGGGGGAGGAGTCCCGGGGGGGGGGGGGTCAGATACGACGGCCCTGGCCCCGGCACTGGGGTCCCAAGAGGGGGCCCTGGGGTCCTGGGGGAGGTCCCGCCTTCAGGATCGGCGGCACCGGCCGCAATGCCTTCACCACAGCTTCGCGCCCCCGAAGGCGCCCCCACGTGCAAGAATCTGAGGCAGAACGGCCTCCGGTCCCCGAAGGCATCCGCGGAGGCCCCCCTGTCGAGAGCCCTGGGGGGCCCAAGAGAGTCGGGGCCCGCAGCACCCACGCAGGCCTCGATCCCAGAACCCCCAGCCTCGAACCTTCTCCCGCCGCACATCCTGCAGGCAGCGTCGAGGCTCGGGGATCGATTATCGAGGCCGCCTCTCGAGGCTCAAGGCTCGGGAATATCGGGGACATCTCGAGGCTCGAGGCTCTCGAGGCTCTCCGCACTCGAGGCCGCCCCGCGAAGCTCGAGAGGCTCGTGGCTCTCGAGGCTCTCGGGGCGCACCCCGCTGCTGGCGCCCGAAGGCGCGCCCCAAGCGGTCGCCGGTGTCCGCCCTTGTGCGGCGTGAGGCCCCCTATCGCGCCCAATGCCCTCGGCGCGGCGTCGCGCCCGTCATGGTGGGCCGACTTTCTGCCACCACTACCATAGGTAGGAGGAGGAGGAGGAGGAGGAGGAGGAGGAGGAGGAGGAGGAGGAGGACAAGGAGCAGGAGGTGGAGGTGGAGGTGGAGGAGGACGAGGAGGAGGAGGAGGGAGGTGGAGGAGGAGGAGGTGGACGAGGTGGAGGAGGAGGAGGAGGAGGAGGAGGAGAAGGGCCTCCCCATCCTCCATTCTCCCCCGTCCTACCTATTGCAGCGGTGATGGAAAATTGGCCCAACATGTCACGCTCTCGAGCACGCTCGACGGCCTGAGGCCCGAGGGCAGAGGCTCGAGGCCCGAGACCCGAGAACCGAGGCTCGAGGACCGAGGCTCGAGGCCTCGAGGCCCGAGGCCCGAGACGAGGCTCGAGGGCAGCGGCCTGGAGTGGTTTGAGCCAAGATGGTGTCCTGAAGGAGGAGGAGGAGGAGGAGGAGGAGGAGGAAGAAGACGACGAAGAGGACATTGAGGAGAGAGAGGAGAGGAGGAGGAGGAGAGAGGAGGAGGAGGAGGAGAGGAGGAGGAGAGGGAGGAGGAGGAGGGAGGAGGAGGAGGAAGAGGAGGAGGAGGAGGAGGAGGAGGAGGAGGAGGGAAGAAGGAGGAGTTCAGAGTTCGGAGTTCAAGGGGGACCCTGTCCCTCGTCAGCAGCAGCCGCAGCAAGGCCCGCAGGGGTGTCTACCCTGACGGAGTTCGCCGACCTCGGCGTCCTGTACGAGGGGTGCTTCCCCTTCGCAATCCTCGCTAGGTTCTCATGCCCCTTGCGACTGCGGATCGGGGGGCAAGCCACCATCAAATGCCGAGGGTCGGTAGTGGCCGTGAGGCCACACTTGACACAGAAACAAAGATTATGGAGGTCCCACGCCCAGATCTGGTGGCTGGGGTGGGCAGAAACGGAACCGAGCCAGGCGGGACCAACGATTTCGCGGACCACGACCCCCGAGGCGGTGGGAAAACTTGTTTTCCCAAGGGGGGGCCCAGGACACACTCTCGCCGCGGCAGAAAGCAAAGAGGTGGAGGTGACAAATTCCCTACACCTCGCGCAAACCCAACGTTGGCCCTCTCTCACAAAATGATGAGTGGACTGGCTGAGGGCTCGGTCCCTCCTAGAAATACGCAGCATACGTTGACAGTCACCCCCCGCCCACTCGCCCTCCCAACCATCGATGTCGATCGTATCGAGCAGACTCCTTCTGAGCCTAGCACGTATCAGAGTCGTCTCCGCATCTATGCGATCGACGGCGTGCAGATCCCAGCCTGGAGGGACGGAGAGGGAGAGTCCTCTCGCCGCGGCTTGGCTGGCCAGCGCGTCCGCGGCCGCATTGCCGACAGCCGCGAAGGCCTCTTCCCAGGTCCTGAACCGCTCTGGGTCCTGTTCCAAATGAGACGCCGTCCAGGCCATGAGAATTGGAGTGGACCTGCGGCTGGCGAGGGCACGGATCTTTTTCCACAAATATGAATTCTGTTCATTGGGGGCAGGTCGGTAGCATCTCCCGCGCATCCAAGCAAGGAACAAGGTTAAATGATCGGTGACATACTGGAACGGCATCGGAAGGAGCTCCAACGCCAGGATGAACGCACGTAGCTCAGCCCTAGGAACCGTCTGTCTGCGTCCAGACAACGGCAAAGAGGCTCCCCAAATCGGGATCCAACTGGCGGGGCTGCAGGGGCTCTGATCAAGCGCCACAATAGCGGAGCCACAACGCCTACGCCCAGGATCACTGCTGCACAGGCCTCCTGAGCCATCCCCAAAGATCTTGAGGTAGTTGTCAGGGGCCCTGAGGAGCTCGCTGTGATCACCGAACGTGTAGAAGCCCTTGTCCAAGACGTCCCTTTCATCAAAAGGAGGCCTCGTAAGGGTGCTTGCGGGGACCCCTCCGAGCCAGCACGAGGGTTCGGCCTCATGGGAAACCGCAGCTCGAGGAATGAGGCTCTGGGATCTCACGAAATCTTCATGGCCTTGATGTTTGCTCGCAACCCCAAGCACGGTGATAAGCCGTCTCGGGCTCTTTCCCACAACGCCTCCACAATCTCGAACAAGAATAACCAGCAGCAATGTGTCGTTATCTGGGCCACTGGCCGCCCGTGGCCACCGTGATAGTGGCTGCCCACAGGTCGGTCTCTGCCTGCTGCTCGAAACGATGCAACTCTCTCGTGACGCCATTGAGGTCGGAAGAGTCCACATGGTTTGCTGCCAGAGCCCACAGCTGTGCCTTGCGATCCTGAATGAAGTCGCCCACTAACTCCATGGCGTCGGCCGCCTTGAAGTTCTCAGAGCCATACTGTGGGAAGGTCCACGTATCCGAGCCGTTGTCCGTTGGTCTCTCCCAGGCCTCAGGAGAGTGCGGTATCCACTTTGTCTGGTGGAGGGTAGCGATGACTGCACCAATAGGCCCTCGTACTCGGTTCCAGGAGACTTTCTGGTTGTGGAGTACTTTCTGTTATATGACGGGCCAAGCAAGGCGTATAGCTGGGTGGAGCTCGGGATGGCAAAACCAAATCTCAAACCAGGTCATGATCAAACTGACTGGGAGCTGAATGGCGGGGTCCCGATCCTGCAGGGTACATGCCAACGTCGACGTGAGGCATCGTCCCTTCTTGATCCCAGCAATGGCGCTGCTGGCCTGCCGTCTGAGGGCCAGGACCATGGATGGTGGCACTCCTGCCGCCTGGTGGCCGTCCGCCGCCTGTGGCAGAGCACCTGTCGACCACAGCCCTGATGCCTCTGAGTGGACCTTCGTGTCCAACTGTCGCAAGCGAAGGATGCGGCCATACCGCCGTCGGGCCTTGTCTCTGCGGGTAGTCGTTTTCTCGGCAGACCTGCGCCTGCCTGCTGTCGTGTCGAGACCAAGGTCGGTGGCCTGATTAGCATACGATATGGGAAGACCATGGCCCGACAACACCCTGGCGATGCGCTTCCCAAATGTCCTGCTTGAGGCAATGATCACGGACTTGTCGGATAGTACCGGTACTGCCGAAATTGCTGAGCAAGCTCGAGGCCCTCCTGAATCGTTGCTTGGCATACAACCTGCTCTGAGCTGTCCTCCACTCTGGCTGATGTGTCGTCGACGTAGGTGCAGAGCACTGGGATAGGCCTGATCTTGTGCACGTGCTCCAAAATCGGATGGAGGAACAGCTGTGCTAAGTTAACGCCTCTCGGACTGCCAGCGACAAGAGATCTCGTGACCATGATACGAGGGCTGATCCATGATTTTGCCCTGGGGTAACGAGGGGCCAAACATGTTCGCACCAACATGACCGCTACGATCATGAGCCTGAGGAGTGACATGCAACGATGATGGCCTTGAGCTTCACGCAAGTCAGCTTCGGTCCCTGGGCCGTCAAGTGGGATGAACTCCTCCGCGGGTGCCTTCGTCGTACTATCACGAGGTGGGTCAGTCTGTGTGAGCTCTCCCTGGTCGAGATCCTGAAAGGGGCCCCACTCTCCGTCATCCATTCCACCTCCTAGAATACAAGCCGCTGGGGCTGCAATCGGAGTACCTGTGGCGCGGCTCTGCTGCACCTCCTGCGATTCCCCCCATGGGGGAGTCTGCCCCGTGGAGTCCAGCACACGGTGAGCGCGGCGCCACTGCCCCTCTTCCGAACACTGGTCCTGCGGGGTGCTGCGGGCCCAGGGGGGTCTCCACGATCTCAGGCGCAGTGAAGCTCGCGCCCGTTGTCCGCGAGGTCGAGGGCTCAACTGGAGGAGAGCGCGCTCGTGAAATCAACTGCGACGTCGACACTGCCCTCGGGGTGGTTAGTCTCCGGCTCGACCAAGAAGTACTCGTCAAGCCTGTCGCACCAATGTCTGATGCGACGCCACCTAGCGAATGCCTTGATCCAAAGCAGATTTCTCTTCTCTCCGCTCAGAGTCGATGACCTTCGGGCTCCAATCGTCGCCCATTCAGACAGTTAAGTGAGATACGCGTGCACTCAACGGAGGAGGAGGAGGAGAGGAGGGGACGAGAGAGGGACCAGGACAGGGCGATGGTATTTTCATGGCAGCGTGGCGACGCGCATCTCCGCCGAGCGTGGGCCCTGGTGGCCCCACGCTCAACGCGAGCGCGTGGGCCCTGACGGCCCGCGCGCTCGCGCTCTGGCACGCCTGCGGCCGCTCGGCCGACGCAGGCGTCTGGGAGCAAAGCGGGGTGGGTGGGCACCCGCGCGTCGGCCAGAGCCGAACGCTACGGACCCAAAATGGCTACCTGAGCCCACACCCCCTCCCACTTAACCTGCAGTCTACAACCAATCAGACTATACAAGTTAAGTGAGATACGCGTGCACTCAACGGAGGAGGAGGAGGAGAGGAGGGGACGAGAGAGGGACCAGGACAGGGCGATGGTATTTTCATGGCAGCGTGGCGACGCGCATCTCCGCCGAGCGTGGGCCCTGGTGGCCCCACGCTCAACGCGAGCGCGTGGGCCCTGACGGCCCGCGCGCTCGCGCTCTGGCACGCCTGCGGCCGCTCGGCCACGAGAAAAGAAAGACGCAGCCGCGCGCGCGGGGGCGCCCCGCCCGAGTGCGAGGGCGGGATCAGAGGCTGCAAGAGCCTCGCGCGCGCGGCCACTTGCCTGCAACCTTGAGGCCTTCCGCGCCCGCGCACCCAGAGCGCGGGCGCGGCGCGTGCGCGATGCGCGCAAAAGAACCGAAAAGGGTGGCGGCGCACGAGGCGCCGGGCGCAGAGCGCAAGTGTGGCCCCGACCGCACGGCGCGCAAGACGCGCAGCACGGCCGGGTCCAGGAAGCACGCGACGTGCGCGCAACGTTAAACTCCTCCAAGAGGGAGGATCGCAGGCGCCACCTGCGTACCGTAGGCTAAAAGAAAGAGATCGCAGGCGCCACCTGCGTACCGTAGGCTAAAAGAAACAAGATCGCAGGCGCCACCTGCGTACCGTAGGCTCAAGGATCGCAGGCGCCACCTGCGCACGGTAGGCTGAGAGGAGGGCCGACTCACTCACAGGCCGCCGCCTTCAGCCCGCGCCCGCGATGCCGCGGGCGCTGGCGTCGGGGTACGGGGGGGGCTCCACGCCTAGATGGAGGGCGTGTTCCCCCGGCGGTCGCGGCTCTCGTCTCCGCTGCGGTCTCCGCCGCGCTCACTGGGGTCCCGGGGGCTGCCGCCATCGCCGCCCCTCGACGCGCGACCGTCCGCGCTGGGCCAGTCACGCTCACTCCGGCCGCGGCTGCCCTGGTCGCCCTTGGAGTGGCCGCCCTTGCCGCTCTTGTCGCCCTTGCCGCCGCTCTTGGAGCCCTTGGCGGCCTTGCCGGAGTGCTTGCCCTTGACCTTGCCGCCCTTGCCGCCCTTGTCGCCCGCGCCCTTGCCACGCCAGGCTGGGATCCCACCCCCGCCCGCGGCAGCCTCCGCGGCGGCAGCACGCCGCCGCTTTTTCTCCTGCTCGTACCAGCCGCCGCGAGGAGCGCGAAGCTGCCCAGCGTGCTTCCCGGTCTTACGCCGCGTGCGGCCGGGCGGGGTGTCGCCGCGCCGCGCCCACGCTGGGTCCCGCGCCAGACTGTGGCTGGGCGACCTCTCGCGCTTGGGCCGGTGGCGGCTGGGCGACCTCTCACGCTTGGGCCAGCTGAGGTCGCCCGGCGGGCGGTCCCCCTCAGCCCCCGCACCCGTGGCACCCGTGCTGGGGCGCTCGCCATGGCCGACACTGGGGCCCGGCGCCTCCCGCACGGTGTGGCCGCTCCGCCGGGCCTTCTCCACCACCGTCTTGGGTTTGCCGAAGGCGACGCGGCAAGCCTCGCAGTAGCTCACGTCGCACCCCTTACAGTGCCACCGCAGGGCTCCGCTGTTAGCTCCGCCCGCGGGGCACATCTCGCAACCCCAACCGTCTCCCGGGTCAAAGGAGCTCCAGCGCATCTTGAGTGCGCATGTCGGGCAGGCAGGCGGCTGGATGGTCGGGCCATCCTCCCCGTCGCTGCCTGGGTCAGGGCCGCGAGGCCGGCTCGCCCACTCCGTGACCACCGTGCACGGGTCCGTCTTGTAGAACCGATAGTTCGACCTCATGCACTCCCGCGCGCGCTTTGCGTCAGCGCGGCGCTGGAACTCCACCAGCACGCACGGCTCCCGCTTGTGGCGGTGGTCGTACAGGAAGGCGATGTGTTTGACGACCCCAAAGGGCACGACCACCTGCCTGACCACCTCGGCGTCGACGTGGTGCGGTACCCGCTCGATGCGGATGATGGACTCGCCCTCGTCGTGCTGGTCACTGGGCTGCTGCTGGGCGCCCTGGCGCTGCTCCTCCTTGCGCCTACGGCGGCTCCTCGAGCGCGGCTGGCGCTGGGGCGGACCGTCCCCCGCGCCTGGCGCCTCCTCTACCTCGGTCTTCACCTCGAAGGACCGCGGCGGCGCCCCCCCGCTCTTGGGCTTCAGGACGGCCTCACGCTTCACGATGTCGGCCTTCGGGGGGGCGCCGCCCGTCTTGGGTTTCAAGACGGCCTCCTCCTCCTGTCCCCTGCGCCCGCGATCGCGAGGCGCATCGCGCTCGCGATCGCGGCGCTTCGCGCGCGAGGGCGAGCGCAAGGGCGCAGGGCGCCTCTCGCGCTTGCGGACCTCTTCGGCGAGGCGCTCCTGGCCCGGCGACCGCGCGGGCCGCGGGCGCGCCTTTGGAGCGCTTTTGCTCTGGCGCCGCGCGGCAGCCTGGATGGCCGCACGCGCCAGCGCCGCGGTGACCGCGTCCTCTCCCGCCTCGAGGACCGGGGCTGGGGTCGACTTCCCCTCGCCCCTGCTCGAGGCGTCGTCGTCGGTGAGCTCCACGACCGCCTCCGCGTCCACTGTGCGCATCATGTCGAGCAGCCCCTTGTTGTGCTTGCAGAGCTCGCGGAGCTCCGGCATGGGCTGCCCCTGGAACTGGGCCAAGGCGAGCGCCAGCTTGGCCGCCTGGCGCTGGACCTTGATATTCGGCCCCGCGCCCACCCCCCACGCACCCCGCTTGCCGTCGACGATCACCAGCTGGCCGTGGTCCTCGCTCGCCCCCGCGGCCAAGCAAGCCGCCGCGATGCACGGGGCTGCTTCGTGGTCGTGGTTGACCACCTCGACGAGGTCCTCGCTGTCCAGCTCGTTCACCACCGTGTACAGGATGTTGTGGGCGGCACTCCGGAGCTCGTCCGACAGCGCGGCCCCCGAGACGACGACGCCGAGGGGGTTCACCGCCATGATGCTGTAGTCATGGCCACGCGCCTTGCTCTGGTCCGGGGCCACCAGGCCCACCAGGAATCCCATGATGCACGCTGCCGGAGCGCGGGGCGACGGCGCGGCTGGCGCGCGGGGCTGGGGTGCGCGCGCTGCTCGCGCGCCTCGCTCTGGAGTGGGAGATGGCTGCGGATGAGAGGACCAAGAGGAGGTGGGCGTGCCTGGGGCGATCGGGAGCGGTAGCGAAAGGGGGGTCGAGGGCGAGAGGTCCACCGGGATACCCCCACAACGCGAAGCCCCCGCCCTGACCTGAATACCCGTGGGACCCGCCTGCTGCTTTCCCACACGCCCATTAACTCCTCGCCCTGGCTCGTATCTCACCAATTCCTCCTCTCCTTCCTCCTCCGTAGTTGACCCTGCTCGCGCCGAAGGGCGCGCCCAGGGGGGGCGCCCGGGCGCCCAGGCCGGGCGTTCCGAGGGCCTCAGATCGCTCCCAAACTGGGGCGGGTCGCTCCCGGCCAACTGGTCGGGGCGGGCGCCGGTCACGGCGCCGTCGTCACCGCGGGCGTCCGGGGCCAATAAGGCGTGGCCCTCCGCCATGCCTCGGGCGAACGGAGCCTGACGCCGATGGTCCTCCCAGAGGTATCCGTGGAAGGCGTCCGAGGACCACCTCCCGAACCTCTTGACCGCTTCCAGGTCGCGACAGGCGTGGTACAACGCCGTCGCGCCCCCGATGCGCAGGGAGTGGGATCCCATCTGGCCAGCGTCCACGCCGCAGGCGGCAGCCGCGAGTTGGAGGAGCCCCTGCACCTCCTCCCGCATAATCGGGTGGCCATCGGGCCGGCGGAACAGGGGGAGCCCCGCCTCGGTTCCTCGTCCAAACCGGTCCGGCAGCTCCCTCTGGAGGTCGGCTAGTGCGTCCACGACACACAACTCCACCCCCGAACGGTAATGGTTGCGTACGCAACCTGCGTTAAACTGGTCCGTCTTGGACGACGTGATCGTCAGTACTACCTCATCGCAGTCGCTGAGCCTTGCGCTGGGTGTACCTCCGCGCATCCCCATGTACGACCTGCCAAGCACCACCCTCCCATAACTCCCAGAGCGTCCTCTTGACCAAATAACACCCGAACGCGCGAGAGCATGAAAATAGTACCAGCCCTCAAATCGCCGCCCAGAGATGAGGATCGCCAATTCCCCGACCGTGCCTCCCGTGGCTAACAGTAAAACTCTCGTAGCCAGACAACGATCCGGCGTGCCGCACTTCCATCTTTCGCCTTTTCCTTCCCATCTCGGCGGATATCCCACCTTCATCGTGGTTCCAGAAGAGCCGGCGCCGATCGGAGGTCACATCCCCAAACCCGGCCAGGGTGTGGGCATATCGAATGGCGAACAGGCGCTGGCGGATGGTCGTGGCCCGCCTCTTCATCACCTAGTACAGGTACACGACATACCGATGAGGTCTCCCTCATCTTATAGCGGCGTCCCGAGTCTCGCCCCTCTTATGGGCCCGCCCTCGTGCCTCCGCCAAGTACCCAGTTAACGCCACCCGCGGCACTCGGTCTCGCCCCGCCGTCCCTATCGCAAGCTTGGCCAACTATCCACCGCTGGTCGGTCGCAATCCAGCCGCGGCGTCGTGAGTTCCACTTGAATCCCTGCGCGCCCCCCGAGCCGCGACCAGCCACGCGGGCTTCACAGCGCGGACAGGGCCTGCGGGACGCCGACGGCCTTGCGCGGGTGCCGCGCCGGCCCACCCCCATGGCGCTTGCCTGGGCATCCCCGCCTCCAACAGCGAAGGTCACCGCCCCGACCCGCACCCCGCCTGCCTCGTCCTCCCCTGCTGCGGTGGACCGCGCGGTAGCAGGGGGGTCGAGCTGGTCCGCCAACCGAGCGGCGTCGTCCGTCGTCTTCCCCGCCTCCAGCGCAGCCTCGAATGGCCCGCTTGGGCGATCGGGGGCCTGAAGCCAGGCCTTTAGCCACAGCTAAACCATCTCGTCATTAGCGAGTCGGTCGTGATCGGGCCCGACGCCAGCGCGCGCCCCGGGTGCCTCGCCTGCGCTCGCTGCCTCTACGGCCTGCCTCAGCAGGCGCTCCGCCCACTGGAGCACCCAGCGGGCCGTGCGACGCGGGAGTGCACGAGTGGCCTGCCGCATGCGCTCGGCGATCGGCATACCTCCAAGGCCCAAGGCATCCCACAGCTCCGCCGTGCCCCCCTGGGCGCACCAGATTTCTTTCGGGTGCAGGGCTCGCACGGTCCAGCCGCCCTCGGACCCTTCCAGGATCAGGGTGTTCGCATAGCCCTTCCACGGGTCGGGCTTCGCCCGTGCCGTATGGCAGGGCCCGCGCGGATCATGAATCACCACGCGCTGGGCCCGCCCGCCTCCCGCGGGCTGCCACGTGCCCCGCGGCCAAGGCATCATGCGATCCCCCGTCGTCGAGATCCGAGGGTCCACGAGCAAGGTGCCGTTGTCGAGGTCCAGGCGGAGCTCATCCAGCGGTGGCCGCCCTGCCTCCTTCCAGAGCTGGCAGAGGCCGCGTGGCTCCACGCTGGGCTGTCCCAGGGGGGGTACGGGGCCCGATGCCCGAACCCGTTCCCCGCAACCCCAAACCTGGACCGCCCGCGCGCGTGCCGTGACGTCGCCGAAGTGCGTGCACAGTAGGCGCGTCTCTGGGGAGAGTGCCACATAGCCGAGGCGCCGTAAGCGCGCCCCTAGTCGCACTGCAGCGTAGTTGACGGGGGCGTCGAGCAGCACGGCCAGTGGCCGAGTGGTGATCAGCAGCCGCTCCAGGCCCGTCGCTTCGCGTCCACCGGGGTCCTCCGATAGTGACACGCACAGCCAGCGGGTCCGCGGGGCCCCAGTGGGGTCCTTGGGGTGGTCCCCGTCGTCCGGGTCCCATCGGTCACCGACATCCCACGGCGCTAGCAGCGCCGACCCACCGAGGCTCTCCCATGCCTCCCCAAAGGGGGGCCACGCGGTTCCCACCTCCAGCAGCCGCGCCCCCTCGACCTGCAGGGGGGCGTAGCGTGGCAGGGCCTCCCGGGCTCCTTTGACTTGGAGTGCAGCCGCGCGCCAGGGCCCGTCGTCTCCTGGCATCCGCAGCTCGCGCTGGGCGGCCTCCCCCACCAGCTCGCCCCACGGTGCTGCCGGCGACAGCTCGGTCCATCCGGCCTCCGCCATCCGCTGGCGTACCTCCTCCACCGTGGCACGAGTAATGAAGTCGGCCAGCTCGTTGTGGTAAGTCCGTAAGTAAAGCCCGTCCAGGACCCGGAACTTGTACCGTGGCTCCAGCATGGCCAGGACTCGAAGCAGGTGGCGCGCCACCGCGTTCCGCGCCCGGCGGCGTCGCAGCCAGCGGCTGACATTGCTGTTGTCAGTGACGTACGGCAATAGCAGCTGGAACCAGTCCGGGCCTTTCTCGGCCGCCAAGGCTATCAGACAGAGGAGTTCGACCACCGCGATGATCTCCCCCTCCCCCTGCCACGTGACCCCAGGGGCGGAGCGGAGCGTCTCCAGATAGGGAGCCGCCTCCGCCACGATGTACTCGCGCGAGGACCAGTCCAGCGCACCGATCCGATCCAGGGTGGCATCGCCTCCCAGCCAGCGCAGCTTGCCGAGCGCCCCCGGGAGTGCAAGGGCCTCGCGAAGGCCTAGCAGGCCCTCGAAGGAGGTCTCGAAGTTACCCTCGACCGGCATCTCAAAGCAGACGCGCAGCCAATCCAAGGTCTGGTGCCACTCGTCCCACGCAGCCTCTACCATCTCGGGGTCGCCCGGCGGATGGACGTAGGCCTGACCTGGGTCACCCGACAGCATTCGGTGGACCGCTGGGAGCTCCAGGCTCAGGGCCGGAGCTGCGCAGGCGCAGAACTGGCCGAGCCCACTTAGCTCCCTCGCGGTTCGCAGCCGGACCATGCGGCAGCCGAAGCTCAGCTCCGGCTCCGCCAATAGGAAGCGCATCTTCATGGCCTTGGGCTCCGGGAGTCCAACTCGCTCGCGCTCGAAGCCCATACTGAGCCCCCAGATAATCTGCGTGGTGGAAGGCTCCCCCTCGGCGTCCCTCTTGCTGACGTTCACTGCTTCGGACCCAAACACCTCACGTATGGAGGCATCCAATGCGTCGCAGGCCATCCACGGTCGGACCCCAATGTCGGGCTCCACCACCACAGGGTCATCCAAGAGCCACTCCGAGTGGAAGTGGGTGGTGTCGTGCCAGTGCGGCTCCCCAGGCCGATAGCTCTCGTGGAGCTCCCTCGCCGCCAGGGCGAGCATCATGTAATTGCCTGGGGCTCCCGCCCACCCAAACACCATGGCTAGGTAAACGACTCTGACGTCCCCCTCGATGCCAGCGTGGGCCCCCGGTAACGAGGTGCCAAAGTCCCCGACGTCCGCCGGGGCGAAGTCCAACCACTTGAAGGCCCGCGAGACGTCCCGCTTGGCGCAGAGGAGGCGCGCTCCGGGGTGGCGCGCGCGATGCCATACCGCCGTCCTCGCCACTTGCCGATGGCGTGGCTGGACGGCAGGCGGGTGGTCGCGCTTGTGCGTGGCGGCGTTGGCCGAGAGCATCGCATGGATCATACGCCCTTCGGACGATAAGGTTCTGTCCGGTAGCTGCTTCGGTACCCTCCCCAGCGGGGCTTCCACCAGCTCCGTCAGAAAACCCTCTGCCGCCTGGGACGCCACCAGGGCGATCCCCCAGGTCACATCCGCCCATACCTTCTGGTAGGCCTCGTCGATGTGGGCTCGCACGCTGGGGTACGGCTGGGCTCGCTTGCGCCTCCGCGGCGCGCCCCGCCGCGCGGAGGCCCCCCCTTCCGCTAGCTCCCGGACGTACTCGAAGTGCTCTCGGCTTAAACACCGTCGCACCTTGTCCCCCAGGACGCCCCGAAGGGGGTTGCCTAGGCGCTCGAGGCGCGCGCGCCTAAGCAGCGCGGCCGCTTCCTTCAGGGACCCCGTCCGCTGGAGGAGCTGATCCCCCAGCCCTACCAGGGTCCGCATGGCTTCGGGGTCATACTCAGGGTGCTCCGTGCAGAAGGTCAGGTAGACCGTGGCCAGCTCCGCCGGGCTGCACCCGTCGAGGTCCTACGCGATATCTCTGGCCGGATCCTCGCAAGGGGGTCGAGTCTTGCCCGCACTCACCTCCCCCTGTGCCCTCGCTCACCTCCCCCTGTGGCCTTGCAATGGGGGCTTAGGGGGAGAGAAGTTGGGTAAGTGAAGAGAGGGGTAAAGTGGGGGGGGGTAAATTGAGGTGTGGGAGGGGGGGGGAAGCCCGGCCAGGTGCCTTACAGCTCTTGCATATATAATGCTCGTCATGTCTGAGGCTCTTTTAATACTGAAAGAGTTAAATAAGATTGAGAAAATTTAAAATACAATAAAGCCTACCGCATTTTGAGCCGTCCCCTGAGGCCTGCAGGCGCTCAATTCCAGTGAAGTCGACGCCCTGCAGGCGCCCGGGCGCCTCCGCCCGGGCGATTTTGGGGGACGCCCCCGGGCCATCCTCCCATATAGGCGCCAACTGCCGACGCAGTTGGCTCACCGACCAGCGGAGATAGGCCCCTTTCAACACCTTTGCCCACGCGGCGCAAAGGCGGGGGGCCCAAACCTGCGCCTCCTTGGTGCGCTTAATGCCCGAGCCCGGCACGTGATCCTTCAGCTCGACGCGGTGGTGGTCACGGGGGCAACGTCGCGCCAACAGCAGAGCGTGCAGATGCAGCCGGGGGCTGACGAGCCACCAGCTGCCCTTGCGATAGCGGCTCTCTGGCGCGTCGGACGGGGCCTTACCCCAGGCGCACATGTGGATCGGGACGATCATGGCCCCCGTCGCTCGACGCAGCTCGTGCATCGGGGCCTGGCCCCAAATCTTGGGGTAGCGGCCCGAGGGGCAGTAGGACTCGATGAGAAACTCCTTGCCAGCGTCGTGTAGGATGCGGCAGGTGTCGCACGTGAACTGTGTGTGGCTGTTACCCACGCGCTCGAACTCTTTGGAGCCATCCCCCTCGGGGTGCTCCCACGTGCGGGTGCCCTGCGGGGTCCCGCCCGGCTGGGTCATGAGCCCGAGGTCGGTGTACGAGCCACACGGGGTACCCCAGCACCAAACGTCGGCCACGTCGGGGCCCATGGGGGTCCGTGCGGCCTCCTGTAGGCGCGCGCGGACCGCTGGGTCGAGGGTGTCATGATCCGGCCGTGGGCCGGATTCTCGGAGGGGGTCGTCGTAATATTCGATCGGCTCCAGCACCCGGATGCCCTCGGCGCGAAGCGCGGCCGACCAATATCCCGAACCGGCGTACACCTCCTGGGCGATCAAACCGTACGCGAACGCGGGGTCGTGTCGAATTGGCATCGCGTTCGCTTCCAGGAGGCGTGCCTGGACGTCGGCTGGATGTTCCCCGAACGAGGCTGGCGCGCGTCCCACTGCGCGGCCCGCCCGACCTTCCGCTGCCTTGCAGTGGGTGCAGGGCGCGCTCTTGCCCGGGACGGTGGGTTCAACGTCCGGTCCTTCATCGAGCATCTCGCGCCAGCCGACACTTACGATCTCGCGGGACAGGCGTCCTGCGTGCCCCCAGCGCTGGCCTAGGGCCGCCGCCTCCGCGTGGGAGCGCGGGCGCAAGGCGCGCATATGGCCACGCCAGATCAGGAGCGGAATTACGTGATCCTCCGCGCCGACCCCCGTCCCCATTAGGTGGTCCACGCATAGGCGCCCACTGCCGTTGACACGGAGCACCTGGAGCGTGACGGCGTCGAGGTCGGCGACGGGGCATGCTGCCAGGCAGCGATAGTCCTTGTCGTGGTGCGGGTGCACCGCATCGTGGACGTAGGAGCGGACATCGGCCTCCAGGGCCGTGATCCACGGCGGGGAGTCGCCCAGGGCACGCAGGGCCTCGTGGGCCTCCTCCCATAGCGCATGGCGATACGTCGCGGCCAACTGCTGCACCGCGTCCGGGCTGGGCTCACCTGTGCCCCCGCCCGCGCGTAGCAGGAGCACCCCCGCAGCTACGTGCAGTAGCAGGCACTGCCGCTCCTCGGTGTCGCCCACCTCCAGGCCCATCGCCTGGCCCATCTCCTCTGTAGGGCCGAGGCGGTCCCGATAGTCGATGAAGTCCCACTGGATGCGGGTGTCCTCGTCCCAGAAGGTATAGGACCCGCGGCCTATCAGCCCGCCGGGGTCCCACGCAACCGGGCCAACCTCGGCCCCGCCCTCGGTGACGTATCCTGCGGCGCAGCTAAGCGCCTCATGCAGGTCGGCTGCCTCGCTGCTGAGACCCCGATGGCCTCGGTCCACGGCTTCCTCGAGGGCTCGCTCCATAAGCCGCTCCCCGCGCAGGCGCGCCCCCAAGACGCGCCCGCGCACGTGGCTCTGCAAGTGCTCGCTGGCCCCCTTCAGAGGTGCGAAGATGCCCTCGGCTTCGAGCTCCTGCATGAGTTTGAGGCGAAGCTCCGGCCCATCACCCGCGGGCTGGGCGTCCCATGTGGCCGCCGCGCGCGGGTGGTCGTGGTCTTCGAGCCATCCGAAGTCGGGGCCCTTAACCGCTTCCCGGAGGTCGGATTCCATCGCGGTAAGCTGGAGCGCAGTGTAGTCGTCCGGGGCCTGCCCCGGGCCCGGGTCGCCCGCTGCTCGCGAGCCGCTGCCACGGCCACGACCCTTCTCCTTCTGGGAGTCAGGGGCAGCAGGGGGGGACGTGTCCTCGCCAACCTTCTCGGCCTCGGCTGCCTTGGCTTGCGAGCGTAGCTGCGCAATCATCCCATCCACCTGCTTGGGGTCGATCCAGGGCGCCCCAAGGAGCCCCCCGCGCCTCGTGAGCTGCATGACTACCGAGTAGTCCAATCCGCGCGTTGACTTGATGGGGTCATGGGAGTTAGGGCAGTCGCAAGCCTTCCGCGAGCAGCCCATGTGCGTGGTGGCCCCCCAGCAGATAGGGACGTTGTCTTTATTGCGGGGCGCATGCGCCACGGATCGCGTCCGCTCCGGGCGTGTTAGTTCCTTGCCCGCTGGGTACGCCCTCTTGGGGGCTGTCCCCGCTCGGGCCCCGGTGCCCGCCTTGGGCCCCGCCTTCGGCTGGGGCCCAGCCCCCGCCTTGGGCCTGTCATCCCCCTGCGCCGTGGGCCGGGGATCGCCCATCTCCTCGCTCCCTCCCGCTTTGGGCGGTCGCTTCGTGAGGTGGGCGTTCAGCTGCCCATTGAGGAGGCGCGTGCGGCCTTGCGCCGGGGCACGACCACCTGCTGGTAGTAGGCGTTCGGGTCCCCGAGGTCGAACGTTCGGGGCAAAACGTAGCCGTTCTCCGGCATGAGTAGGATGTACTTGATGTCCTCCCTCCTCGGGTTCTCGGCGTCGAGCTCCCGACAGAGCCGGCGCCTCAGCTCCCGCAACTCCTCGACCCAGGTGCTTCGGAGCTCTTCCCACAGATCCTTGACCCAATGGTCTGGGAACTCCGATGGGTCCCTCTCGAAGGCCGCCTCCAAGAACCCTAACGACCGCCGACGCTCCGCCCCGGTGCGTGCGACCCTATATGAAATGGACTCGAACCTTCTGGAGCTCTCGCCGACCGGGCCCTCTTGGCAACCAGGTCGCCTATTGTGGTGAATCTGGAGCCGTTGGCGTGCTCCAGCTTGTCGTTCCACAGGTAAGCCGATAGCCAATCGGAAGTCCTCGAGCACGAGCGCGGGGGCGACAAAGATTCGTTCCTACTCGCCAGGTCAGTGAATAAAATCATATCTACAACAAACTAAATAAAAAAAAAAAGAAAAAAGAAAACAATAATGATTAAAAAAAAAAATGTGATGGGGCCCGTCCCGAAGGCGAGCGCCGCGTAGCCGTGTGCCACACGGTTGGTAACCAGGCAGGGAAACCCGATCGTCATGAGCGTGCTCTTGGAGTGCGCACACATGCGCTTGAGTGAGTCGAACAAGTCCTTCCCCGTGATACCCTCGCAGGCCTCAACCACGAAGGTGTTGCATCCCCGGGCTATGTAAAGATCAAGTTCCTCGTCCCGACCGATCCCTGCCCTGGTGCCCCGGGCCTTCTTGTCGCCCTCGGTGGCCCGCGCCTGCCGCTCGGCGGCGAGGACGTGGCGTTCAGTGAGGCGGTTCTGGCGATCCAGGCGCTCGATAATCTGGGCTTCGGCCTCGACTGTAAGCCCGCCCAGGGCCCCCGCCGCCCCGGCGTCGTCTGGACCCCCAGCTCGCTCCCCACCCAGGCCGCCCCCGTGGGGCGTCTGGCCAGTGAGGTGGCCAAGGACCGAGGCCCCGTCGAGGAGCGGGTTGGCCCCACGGGCGGCCCCCCCGCGTCCATCGCGTGCCAGCAGGCCCCGATCACCCAGCAAGCCCCGTCGTGGGCCCGTGGGGTGGATGGGGGGCATGGCACCGAAGAGCTCGCGTCGGGGTCCCTGCTTCGGGCTGGGATCCCGTCCCCGCGCCGAGCGACTCCGCGACCCCACACGTGAGAGGCTCCCCTGCAGGGGAACCTTGTCGGCGGCCGCAGCACGCTCCCGCGCGCGCGCTTCCAGCTGCGCATCCTCCAAATCCGCGAGGGCGCGCTCTAGGTCGGACCCCAGTGGGCCCGCCGCTGCCACCTGTGCGACCCTCCGCCGCAGCTGCCGCTCCGCCTGATCAAGCGGAACCCCGAGCAGGTCCGCGGCCATACCTAATGCACTGAGAGCCGCCGCTTTGCCCCCCCGTCCTTTGAGATCCTCGGCTCGCAAG
>CAUYUJ010000310.1:0-22500 GCA_963575745.1 Prorocentrum cordatum
CGGCAAGGTCGTGCATCGGTCGAGTGGTTTCGACTCTCCGTTCAATCGAATAAACGTGCAAATATGGAAAGCCGTCTCTTATGTCGCCGTCGCGAGGAGGGGGGGGGAGAAGGGGGGGAGTTGCAGGAGAGGACCTAACGGGAAGCGAGTGTGACGTGGACTTGTCAGAACGTGTGCGAGAGGTTGTCTGGCCCGTTTCGTTTGAGACATCCTTCCAATACTGAGCTCCAAGATGTCGCTCGCGAGGTGGTCCGGCCCGTTTCGATTGAGCCATCCTCGCAGTGCGAGGCTCGAAACTGTTGCGCGCGAGATAGTCTGGCCCGTTCTGCCTGAGACGTCTCGTAGCACAAGGGCTCCAATCACAACCTCTCTCATTCCTTCTCCCGCCTCCCTTTTCCCACGTCCCGCCTGGCTCCTCTTCCCTCCTCCCTCCTCCCGCCTCCCGCTGCTGCGCCTCTGCCTCTGCCTCCCCGCCCCCGCCGTCGTCGTTTCTGCCGCCTCAGCATCCGCCATGCGCGCGCTGCCTTCCGCCTTCCCCAGACATCCGACGTCGCGATTTTTCTTTTGAGACGTGCGCCGCGTACCTCTCGATATCACGCCCGGGGGAACCATCGCGACATGCCCCCCCGCTTCCGCGCCCTCCTCCGCTTCCTCTTACAGTTGCTTCCGAATTCACAGCATGGCGGTGGGGCCTCTCGCAGTGCCGACCCGACAGCTTACTCGTCGACCAGGTGCGAGAGAGTACGACACCCTCCAGCGTTAGCTTCCTGATAGGTATGCGTCACACAAGTTTTCGTGCAAACATCTCATGTGCAAACACCGTGTAATCCTGTTCTAACATGCCATGCCAGTGCGCACTGGGCGGGCACGCAATCGACCTTGGAAACCGCAGTGGGTCTAAAAACCCTGTTTTGGGATACTGCGCTCCGGCTATAATTTTGACAAGCGCTCATCTCCCCGACGAGTGGTTGTTCCCCGCGGCGTGCCCCGTCGCGCACGCTCACGCGGCGACCATGCGGTCTGCGGTCCGCCATTTGCAGCCTGCGGTCCGCCATTGCAGCCTGCGGTCCGCCACTGCGACGGTCTGCCACGGGCCCGCCACTGCGGCTTCCCCGTGGCTCAGCCGATGATCTGCGGCACCTTCATTTTCAGGTGCTCCAGCGCCGCCTGCTTCTTCTGGGCGGGTGTGATGTTCTCGTAGTTGTAATCGTGTCCCTTCGCCTCGGCGATGTCCTTCCACTTCGTCTTCGTCAACTTCTTGACTTCCATTTCGATGGTTTTCCCTTTGTGTTCGCCCTCGCGAGTGACTCGTGCGACCCGCGTGCTCTTGAAGTCCCAGGCAATCGTAAAGCCAACGCCGCTCCCCTGGCCGCAGGCTCCTCGGGCGGACTGTCCGTCAGGTCAACGTGGATGACGCCGGGGTCTCCACTGTCCACTGGGCCCGGCGCTGACCGTGACGGCGCGACTGCGCTTTCGTCGCGGTCAGCGTCGGCGAGATGTGGAACGCTGCCGACGCTCATGTCGTCCCACATCATCCGGAGCAACCAAGGCGCGTCCTGAACATCCAGGCCAAACATTCGTCGCTTGAACTTTACCGCGCGCACAGGGCGCATCTCTGTGGGTTGGGTGCATCAGAGCACTCTTGGCGCGCGCCCTCAGGGTCAACGCCGACGGCGCTGCAATATTATCCGGCGGGCGCTGGTGCCCCCTTTCCCTCCCCCGCCCTGCCGGCGCGGTGCGTTGCCTCTTGCGGGGGGCCTCGGGGGAGGGGTCCGCGCCGCCGCCCAGACTCTTCATGGGGTCGTCATCCTCCTCTTCCTCCAAAGTGATTTCGCCGCCGCCTGCAGCTCTCCACGCCGCTGTCAGGAGCTTGTATGCGCGGCGCCCCTTCAACTGACCCTTCCTGACAACCTGGCGCGGAGGGCGCGCCCTCAGAATCCAGTCCTTCACCGAGGTCACGTGCGCAAGCGTCGCTGTCTCAGACTGCCTTGGAACGCTGGGATTCCCCGCCTGGATTGTCCGCGAGTCCTTCTTTGAGACGGCAGCCGGCCTCTTGCAATGGCCGCCGCTGACGCGCGGCGTCGTCTCTGCTGTGGGCGCCTCGCCCGAAGGCATTCCGCCGCTGCGGTCAGACGCATCCGCTGCAGCGCCGCGCAGCCGCTGCTGCGGGGGTCGCGGCCGCCGCTGCGGTTCCGCCGGCAGAGAGCGGAAGGCCGCGCGCGCAGGGGGGGGCCCGAGCCGCCTCGGGGGCCAAACGGCGACAGGACGGCCGACGAGGCTCCAGGGAGTGATCTGAGCTGAAATTCTCTGTGCGTTCAAACGGGTTAAAAACACCCTTTTGAACGCAGGGCGAGGGCGAGGGCGAGGGCGAGGTGTGTGGGGGTTTGGTGGGTGGGTTGGTGTGGTGGGTGGTGGTTGGGGGGGGGCGAGGCGAGGGCGAAGGCGGGGTGGTGGTTTGGTGTGGTGTGTGCGTTGTATGTTTTGTGTGTGGTGTGTTTGTGGTGTGTGGTGTGTGTGTGGGTGTTGTGTGTGGTGTGTGTGTGTGTGTTTGTGGGTGGGTGGGGTGGGGTGGGGTGGTTGTGTGGTGTGGTGGTGGTGTGGTGTGGTGGTGGTGTGGTGGTGGTGGTGGTGGGGGGGGGGGCGGAGGGGGGCGGGGCGAGGGCGGGGGGGGTGCCGGGGGGGGGGGGGGGTGGCAGGGGGGGCAGATGTTCTTCCCAGCGCGGGCCTCGCATCCGCTACTGCGGCCGTCGCAGTTGCTAATGGATGCGGTCGCCGCGACGCGCTCGGCCGCCGCCGCTGCGTTCCAAGACCACTAGGTACTTGAATACATCGAGTGAACCTCTGAAACACCCGGCGTTCGGCACTCCGCGGTTGCGGTTTTGCGTGCGTCGGGAGTGCCCGTGCGATCCGTCTCGGCTCCTGTGCGATTGCAAAATTAATTTTCCCTGGCTGTCGAATGGCTGCTTCGCCGTCTTGAACTTCTTCGCCTGCCTCGCCTCGTCCGTCCGCCACGTTTCTGCCTCTGACTTCGTTTCCTTTTCCGCTGTGGCAGAGACCTCCGACGACAATTCCTTGCCCTTCTCCACGGGCGCCGTGTTCGCCAGCGCTGGCATTGTAATGGCCAGCGCTAAATTGGCCTTAGCAGGCATTGCGACTGCCGTCTCTTTCTCTGGGAGCTCCACGTTGAACAGCGCAAGTGCGCTACCTTCTTTCGAGGCGCGCTTCTGCCGCTCCGCCGCAGTGAGCCTGGTCACTGCCCAAAAGTACTGCATGCTCTCTTTGGTATCCCACTCCCACGTGGTCCCATGGGGTTCAACGTCCGCAGGCGTGGTGTTCGTCGGCAGCTTGACGTCTGGGTGGATATTCACAATTCGGTGTTCCAACGCCGACGAGGAGTCTGCCTTCTTCACATGCACATTCGCTCGCACTTTCTCGGGGTGCGTGCTTTTCTGGGCAACCTTCATGGATTTCCGGACGCGCGGCCAGAACTCGAGGGCCTCCGCCTCGCGTCTACGGGCGGCTACAATGCAGCGTTTGCCCGACGAAGCCCGCGCCTGCATGTCGACGCCCTCCGCCGCTACTGCGGCCAAGTGGTGCGCCCGCAGAGCCGCGACCACAGCGTCGCTGAAAGCGTGCGACATCCCCAACTCCTCCTTTGACGACGACTGAAACCACTCGGCCACAGACAGCGCTGTCCACTTGTTGTCCTTCGTTTCTGCTTCCCTGCTAATCTGGGATGTCGTTGGCAGCTGCGTCTCTGCGTCAAACGTCAGCACCTTGGGTTTCAGTGCTTCGCTTCTCGGCGCCGCTGCGTTATCTGCTGCAGCGGTCTGTTTGGCAGCAGGCAGTTTCGTGAAAACGAGCTACGTCGGTTTCTTAGGGTCGTCCAGACGCGCCGCTGCGCTTTCCAGTTTGCCGCGATCACCCTTGCTGTCCAAGCCGTCCAGAACTGTCTTGCAAGCGCGCGCAATCTCGATGCGAGCATCCACCAGACTAACCTTGTAGCGGGGGGTATCCTTGGCATATTCGCAAAGTGCGCTTGTGACCTCCGGGCGCACATTCGACCTGAACGCGAGCGGGTGTTCCATGGCGTTGACTGTGTTGGCCGCGTGATGCAAATGCATCACCATGACGGTATTGGCGCTGCAGACGATGTATCCACTCATGTCTTGACCAGAAAAGCTATGGACCTGGGCGCCACGCCGCGGTATCATGCCTTTTTTTCAGAGGCGGTGCGTTCCTGTGGCAGCGCATGACCGCGGCCACCTTGACCCGCGGCGCGTCGACGGGCAACTTGTGGGCGAGCCCGTGGGCGCCGAGGCGCAGAGCTCGCCTTTTCCGAGTTCACGTATGCTGGGCAAAACTCAAGCAAGAGACCGATGAACGCTGCCTTGGTGCTTCCGGGACCGACCGCGAAATCGAAGAGCTCCACGAAGTCTGGATCGTTGACGGCCCGATCGAGTTGTTGCCTCAATTTTTCATGTATATATATATATATATATTTTATAGAACGCTGAAGAAAGGCACGTGGTCAGCGACTGCGTTATCCAGGGCCTTGTTCACTGCGGTGCACAGAGCGCGCAGCGCAGTGACGTCAGTCGTGCGCATGGCAAAATCGCCCCCCTTGTTCAAGGATTGGCGAATCAGCGATCCGCCGAGGGGTTCCTTAACCATTATCTCCCAAGAACGCACCTCCATGAACATTCCCGGGTCCACGAGCTTTTTGGCGACTGGGTCGTTCTCCGCGACTGCGGCCATGTCGACGTAGCCGTTCTTACCCTTCAGCTTCTCCAGCCTGGCCCATTCTTGTTCGTTGAGATCCATGCCATCGGGGGTCGGCCACTTCGCGCCCGCCGCCACCGCCCGCAGCGCGAGACGCAAGTGGGAGTGTGACAGCGTCCCAAACTGCACCTGATGAAGAGCCCCCTCCGCTACTGCGTAAGAAACAAGCATTGAGGTGCACCCTCGCATTCTTCATGTTGAAATCAGTGTGCGTCTCGAACTCGGCGTTCTCCTTCGATTCGTCCACGAGATTTTTTTGTTTGGTGCTCTTTAATGCGCGCGCCCTCGTGGTCGGCTTCCGTCTGCGTGTGCCCAGCCGCGATGATCTGCATGACAGGCTCGCGCGCCCTCTCGTCCCGAGGGAAAGCGCCACCTCGATTTAGCGGGTGTGGGGCGAGCAGCTGCAGTGCGGTGCGGGCTTTGTCCTGGCCATCTCTCCGAAACCGCAGCCTGCGCGCGGCTGCCACCTGGGAGATTCCCAGCTGCTGGGCTGCCTCGCCATCCGTTGCGACTGCGCTGGCGCCAATTGTGCGGGCCCGCGGGCTGCGGGGCCAGGCTCCCAGAAAAAGCGCCGCGACTGCGGCCTGTCGCCGGGGCCGCCTTCGCGAGGAGGTGCGCAACTCGCGCCGCGCAGGCAGGAAGTAAGCAGCAGCTGTGATTGAGATGCAGCTGCAGCCCGGATGACAAGTGGTGATGCTGACGACGTTGATGCGGCTGGTGATGGTCGATGTCGGCGGTGGGATCGAAGCCAATGGGGAGTGTGGGGGCGAGGGGCATAGGGCGAGGATGATAGTGATGGCAATGAAGACGAGGGGGGGGTGGGTGCGCGGGGGGGGATGGGAGCAGGAAAACTGAGGAGACGAAGGGGGGGGAGATCTGGGTGAACGCATCAGGGGGGGCAGGAGGGGGGGGCGGAGGAGGAGGAGGAACATGAGGACGAAGGTGCTGGCGATCCTGGATGAGGATGCGGAGGGGGAGCAGGGGGGGGGGCGACGACGACGACGACGAGGGGGGGGGCAAGGAATAGCAGGAAGACGATTTTTTTCAATTGCGAATGCATGTGCTGTAGCTCATGCGCTCAGGCGGAGCTGTGTGCGCCCCCGCGCGAGGCGCCCGCGCCGTGACTGCAGGCTCTGACGCCGCTGCGCTTTAGGCTCACTGCGCCACTGCGCTGTAGCCTCACTGCGCCACTGCGCTTCGGGCTCACTGCGCCGCTGCGCTTGAGGCTCGCAGGTCGCGGAGATCGACGTCCTTCTTCCAGGCGTCCCTCTTCCAGTCGTCCTTCTTCCTGTCGTCCTTCTTCCTGTGGGGCTTGGTGCGCTGCCTTTCCGCGGCGTTCTGGCCCTGGCGCCCGTGGCCGATGAAGATGTAGTTCTGGTGGGTGCCTTCCTTGTGGTGCTGCGAGTGGGTCTCCCAGCTCAACTGATGCTGTATCCCGCGATTGCGGTTTGCATCTTCCTGCCACTGTGGCATGTTGGGGACCGTGTCCCATGCCGATGAGATGGCGGAGGTGTTGGTCCTCGTCAGCCAGCGTGGCAGAGGCGGGGCAACGCGCTCTTGGTAGGTTGCCACTCGGACTTCGCACTCTCCAAGCGGCACGACCCAGTTCTGGTGTGTCACGAGCTGGTGCTCGGCCACTCGCTGGAAGTGTATTCCCGCTTGGTGGAAGACCGCTATCGGCTGCGTGTTTGGAGCTCCGCAGTCGCGGAAGAACTCCGCCGCGACTGCGTTTGGGATGTCGAAGAGGCCGAGCACGAAGCGGACGTCCTTGTCGTGGATGGCCGTCAGGGCGCGGCGCTGCCAGTGCGCAGCGCCCCGCTGCCGCGGTTGGTCCGTGCATCTCGCGGTCGGCCTGCCACCTCGAAAAGACAGCGAAGTTCAGCGCGACCTCTGGGTTCCTTGTGGGGCCGCGCAAGTTGGTCCGGATGGTCCACCAGATGTGCGGCCCCGACGCTTCCTGTGCCGTGACTACGGCATCCTTGACCTGGCTGCAGCGCGGCAGCAGCATCCCAGCCTTCTCGTCATGGGGTGCCACCAGGCCCTCTTTGAGCCAATGCCTCTCCTCAGTGCTGTTGCGCGCCGTGGCGCTCTCCTCGAGGGCATGGACCAACGCCTTTGAGGCCCGACCATCGCTGCCGCGCGTGGCTGCGAGCAGGTCGGGGTCGTAGAGGATGAAGATGAGCTCAGCTTTGGCTTTCATGGCCCAATCCGCGACTGCGGCCGCGGCCGCCTCGCTCGCGAGGGCCGCCGAGTTGAAAGCCAGCGCGAGAGTGGGCGGGATGAACTCGCCCTGGTCTGCCCATGGGCGGGAAGCGTTCCACTGGGGCTGTGGCCCGCGGTGCGGCGCCCGCACTGGGGGCCGTGCTTCGCGAGAGTCACGCGGGCGTGCCTTCGGGGCAGCTCCTGCGAATCGCGGGTGGGGGCTCCGCGATCCGCGGTCGCGCCGACCCCCCTCCGGCGGGAGGAGATGCGCCAGTGGCGCGGGCGCGGGCGGCCGCGGGCAACGCAGGCGGCCGCGGTGCTCTTGCGCCGCGCTGCGGTTCTGTCCCTCGTCCTCGCCGTCCACCTCAACCTCGGCCTCGCTCGCCTCCCCCTCCTCGCCCCCCCTCCTCGGCCTCGTCGTCGAGAGTCGCGGGCGAGGGGTGGTCTACGCGACTGCGCTTGGCCCTCGCCCTCGACCTTCCTTTCGGGAGATTCTTCTTGATCGCCATCTTGGCAGCGTGCCGCAGCCGCGCTTTCTTGCGCTTGGCTGGCGGCCCCCTTGCCCTCGGCGGCGCCCTGCGCGTTCGCTCTTTCTTTGGCGGCGGAACTTCCGAAGGCGAAGGCTCTGCCGCGGCGCGCTCTTCCTGCTGCTGCTCCTCCGCGGCTGCGGTTGCATCCTCCTCCTCCCCCTCCTCCGCGTCCTCTTCCTCTTGCTCGGTGCTCGACAACTCGCCGTCAGACGACTTCTCTTCGTCCCAGTCGGCCTCTCTCTATCCTCCGCCGCCAATGCGAGGGTGGCTTCTGCCGCCTCCGCGGCTGCGGCTGCCTCGCGACGTGCCTGGTCGAAGGCCTCCAACTGAGCCCGCTTCTCTTCCAGTCTCTGCTTCAGCTCCTGGAGCTCCTGGTTCGTCTGGCGTTTCTTCGCCTTCGCCGCCGCCGCTGCGGCAGTGTCCGCTGCCGCGGCTCGTCTGCTTCCAGCTGCGCGTTTCGCCGTGGCGCAGCGCGAAGTGCCCCCCCCGCCCCGCTGGCGCCGAGCGCCCAACCGACGCCGCGTGAAGGGCACGGCTGCGGAGGGGGAGAACATGGGCCAGGGCGAGGGGGCGGGGTGGAAGAGGCGGCAGAGTTAATTGCGTCGAAGCCTCTGCTGGACGAGGAGGATAAGGGGAAAGGGGGGGCGGGGGGGGGGGGCGACGAGGGGGGGGCGATGAGGGGGGTGGGGGGGGGGGCGAGGGGGAAGGGGTGATGTGGGGTGGGCGTTAGTGTGTGTGTGGTGGTGTGTGTGTTTTGTGTTGTGTGTGTGTGTGTGTGTGTGTGTGTGTGTGTGTGTTTGTGTGTGTGTGTGTGTGTTGTTGTTGTGTGTGTGTGTGCTCGTGTGCGCGCGCGCTCGGGGGGGGGGGGGGGGGCGGGGGGGGGCGGCGACGGCGAGGGGGGCAGGGGGGGAAAGGAGGCGGGCTCTTTTCTCTCGGCGCCCGCACCTGCTGCCGGAGCACGACGCCCGCCGCTGCGTTCCATAAGTGCCCCCCCGTCGCTGCGGCGGAGATCTCTGCGCCGCTGCGGTTCCGACCTCGACGGGGGCCGCGGTTTCAGGGTGCCATCCGCCAACAAATGCTTGACTCCACCTCGGCCCACAGGTGGGTCCTTGTGTGCCGTCGAACCTCCGTGTTGTTCCTGCGTGTCCACGGTCCTGTAGTGCTTGTGCGTCCCCGGGCCGTCGCCCTTGCCGAGGCCCTGCCGCGGCGGCCGCGCGTCCCTCCAGTGGGGCTCCACATCGTGCATGTTGAATTTCGTCTTCGACCATTCGGGGTGGGTGCGACTGCCCGAGCCGTCGGTGCGGCGCAGCAAGAAATCCCGCCTGTGCAGCTCTGTATTTGGGGGTCCCTCGCGACTGCGTTTCGCCTGCTTGTTGTGGTCGCGCGAGTTTGGGCGCGGGCGGATCTCGCAACTGACCGAGACAATGCTCCAATCTTTTCCATCGCCGCGCGCTGCGTGCCCCATCGTAGTTGCGCCCCGCTGCGCGACCATCTCCAACCGAAACCAGGGCGCGGTACTGTCGTCGCTGAACTCCCAGCTTGCGTTGTCCTGCCACTTCCGAGCTCTCCTGTTTTTCACGTTGGTCGGGGTAGTCTCGGCAGCGTCTGCATCGAAAACGCGCGTCTCTCAACGCCGCGTTGTGCTGCTTGTAGTTGCCGTTCCAGCCGTGCGCGTTGCATCTGGCCGACTTGTAGTTGAAGTCGTGGAGGTCGTAGGTTTGCGGCGCTGCCCCGGCAGCTGCGGCGGTGTGCGGCGCTGCCTCCGCGATTGCGGCATCCGCGCCTGGCGCGCCTGCGCCGTTCCCTTCGCGGCGCAACGCTGTGCCGTCCGCGAAGCCAGCCAGAGGGGACTGCGTCGCCCCCGCGAGAGCGCCTTGGGCGCTCTCGCGAAGCAACCGCCAGGGATTCTGCTGCGTTGGGGCAAGCGGGGCGCCTGTTGGCCGCGAGCCCCCCTCCTGCGCCGTGGGGCTGGTAGCTCCGCTCGAGCGGTCGCCCCCCCATCCGCTGCTGCGGCCGCCATCCCGCCCGCTCCGGCCGTTCCAGCTGCCATCGTTCCGCTCGCTCCAGCGGCCGTCTTCCCATGCCTCCGTGCGGCAGCCGCCCCGTGCGCCCCGGCGGTCCTGCGTGCCTTCGCCGCTGCGTTGATCTCCGCCGCCGCGGCCCTCGTGGCCCCAACCGCCGCCCCGTCCGTATCCCCGACCGCCGCCCCGTCCGCTATTGCGGCTGCCGCCCCATCCGCTACTGCCGCCAATCGCGACTGCGGGCAAGCCCATGTCCGCTACTGCGGTCGGGCCCGATGGCGGTGCTCCTGCTGGTCGCTGCCTCGCCAATTCATGCCGCCCTTCTCTCTCAAAGACGCCCGCTGCTTGCTGCCTCGCAATCTCTTCTTCGATTGCCTGCCTGCAGCGCGAAGGGGTCCCAATATCCGTGGATTCGGGTCCGCGCGGCCTCGCGAGCGCGCCGGCGCGCTTCGGCGCGAATTGCTTCCACGTAGTCAGGGCCAACGGCCATCTAGCAAAAGCGCTGAAGCGCTGCTTTGAGCCGGCGACGGCGACATGGGCGGAGCAGGTCATCATGATTCCTCGTCGCCCTCGTTATGGCGCCTCTCCTCCTCCTCCTCCTCCTCCTGCTCCTGCTCCTCCTCCTCCCCCTCCTCATCCTCTTTTATGCTCCACAGGAAAGTTCAATTCAGTTTTGGGAATTGCAAGGTGACCTTCTTATTGTGGACAGTGCAGAACCCCCAAATTACGCGCGCGCCCCCCCCTTGGGTGGCGCGCCCCCCGTCGGCCTCCTTCAAGCTCCACAGAAAAGTTTAAGTCCGTTTTGGGAATTGCAAGGCGATCTTCTTATTTTGGACAATGAAGAACTCCCTGCGCGCGCGCGCCGTGGGTGGCGCGCTCCCCGTCGGCCTCCTTAAAGCTTCGCAGGACAAATTAATTTAGTTTTTGGGAAATACTAGGCGATCTTCTTATTGCGGACAATGCGCGCGCCCCCCTTGGGTGACGCGCTCCCCGTCGGCCTCCTTGAAGCTCCACAGCAAAGTTCAAGTCAATTTTTTCGGAATTGCAAGGCGATCTTCTTATTGTGGACAATGCAGAACTCCCGCGCGCGTTATTAGGGAGTTCTGTATTGTCCACAGTAAGAAAATCGCACCCTCCTCATCCTCCTCATCATCCTTTTCCTCGTCCTCCTCTTCATTAAGTGGTGGCGGTGATGGTGGTGGTGGTCATGATGGTGGTTGCGACGGTGGTGGCGGCCATGATGATGGTGGTGGCGGCGATGATGGCATTGATGGTGGTGTGATGGCAGTGATGATGGTGGTTGTGACGGTGGTCGCCGCTCCTTGTTCCACTGCGGCGCACCTGCTGCAACAACTCAACGAGCGCCACTGCGGTTGAGATCCCCGCCGCTGCGGTGGATATTTCTGCGCCACTGCGGTTGAAATGCCAACCGATACTGCGTAAAAACCTATGTGCCAAGGCTCAAAAACCTATGTGAAAAAGCCTTTGTGCGTTCAAAACATTTTTTCTCCCCCTTTTAACCCTAAATTCCTAAATTCCTTTGTTCGGGCTTTTGGATTATGGGCCAGGCGGGGGGGGATTCAGCCACCCAACGTCACAACCGCCTGGTCGCGGCCCACGGCGGATTCGGCGCTGGCCCAGGGAACGCCGCTACCGGGTCGTGGTGGTGCTCTTCGTGCTCCCAGGTAGCGGAATCTAGAGGCCCCGGCTGGCGGGCCCTTCTGGCCCCCCGGGAGTAGCTGCTGTCGTCGACAGCTGGCTACCCCCCGGGGTGCCGCTCGCTTCGCGGGGCGGCGGAGGTGTCCGCCGGCTCCCGACCACAGAGCGTCGGGGCGCGCGGGACAGACTCGCGGCCGTGAGGAAGAGGGGGAAGAGAAGGGGGAGGAGGAGGAGGAGGAGGAGGAGGAGGAGGAGGAGGAGGAGGAGGAGGAGGAGGAGGAGGAGGCGAGAGGAGAGGAGGAGGAGGAGGAAGAGAAGGAGGAGCGAGGAGGAAGATGAAGAAGGAGGAGGAAGAGGAGAGGAGGAAGAGGAGGAGGAGGAGGAGGAGGTATAAGATGATGATGATGATGATGATGATGATGAAATGATGAATGAATGATTGATGATGTGATGATGCTGTTGACGATATGAGGATGATGATGTGATGAATGTGAGGAACAGGAGGAGGAGGAGCAGGAGGAAGTTGAGGAGGAGGAGGCAGTGAGGAGAGGAGGAGGAGGAGGAGGAGGAGTAGGAGTAGGAGTCAAGCTAGCCAGCTCGAGCGAGTCAAGCATGGCA
Source organism: Prorocentrum cordatum (assembly GCA_963575745.1). NCBI lineage: Eukaryota > Dinophyceae > Prorocentrales > Prorocentraceae > Prorocentrum > Prorocentrum cordatum. Next base: position 11,813 of record CAUYUJ010000310.1, read on the forward strand.
TGCCCAGTCCCACCCGCCCTCCCACAACATAAGAAGCAAAGCTGGCACAACTGGGGGCCGAAGTCACACCGGCCAGCCGGTTTGGTACAGCTGATGCGGCCGCGATGGCGGTTGCCGACGGGAACTGGCGAGCGCGTGATGAATGCCGCGCACGCATTGCCAGACGAGTCGAGAATGGCCCGGTACACCGCAGGAAGCCAGAGGTGGCCGGAGGAAGCCCGACGGTCTGACAGGACACCCCAAAGCATTTTTGTGAAAAAGCATTGGGTTTTTGATGTTTTTATGTTGAAATGCTTGCAAACACACGGTGTTCGGTAGGATTCTGACATGAACGCGCGAGTGTGCTCTTTGTTGTATTTTTTGCACAGGATTCGCGGCCTGGGTGCATGACAGAGCATCGCGAGTGCACCGCGCGATGACGCGAAATCGCTGGATTTGACAGAACTCTTAAGATTCCTATGGTTTTCCTATGATTTCAGCAAGAGAGCCCGGGCGGGAAATTTGTACAATTTTTGTGAAAAAGCATTGGGTTTTTGATGTTTTTATGTTGAAATGCTTGCAAACACATTGTGTTCGGTAGGATTCTGACATGAACGCGCGCGTGTGCTCTTTGTGGTATTTTTTGCAATGGATTATCGCCGTGGACGACAGGACGTCCATGTCGAGAGGAAAAAATAAGAAAAATGTTGATTTTGTATTGTTTTTTACAGGTTAGGATGGGACCCCCGGATGCGGCCCCTAATGGCCGGCCTGAGGGGGGAGTAGGAGTATATTCTAATAAGGAATAAGGATAGTAGAGTAGGAGTCAAGCTAGCCAGCTCGAGCGAGTCAAGCATGGCATGCCCAGTCCCACCCGCCCTCCCACAACATAAGAAGCAAAGCTGGCACAACTGGGGGCCGAAGTCACACCGGCCAGCCGGTTTGGTACAGCTGATGCGGCCGCGATGGCGGTTGCCGACGGGAACTGGCGAGCGCGTGTTGAATGCCGCGCACGCATTGCCAGACGAGTCGAGAATGGCCCGGTACACCGCAGGAAGCCAGAGGTGGCCGGAGGAAGCCCGACGGTCTGACAGGACACCCCAAAGCATTTTTGTGAAAAAGCATTGGGTTTTTGATGTTTTTATGTTGAAATGCTTGCAAACACACGGTGTTCGGTAGGATTCTGACATGAACGCGCGAGTGTGCTCTTTGTGGTATTTTTTGCACAGGATTCGCGGCCTGGGTGCATGACAGAGCATCGCGAGTGCACCGCGCGATGACGTGAAATCGCTGGATTTGACAGAATTCTTAAGATTCCTATGGTTTTCCTATGATTTCAGCAAGAGAGCCCGGGCGGGAAATTTGTACAATTTTTGTGAAAAAGCATTGGGTTTTTGATGTTTTTATGTTGAAATGCTTGCAAACACACGGTGTTCGGTAGGATTCTGACATGAACGCGCGCGTGTGCTCTTTGTGGTATTTGTTGCAATGGATTATCGCCGTGGACGACAGGACGTCCATGTCGAGAGGAAAAAATAAGAAAAATATTGATTTTGTATTGTTTTTTACATGTTAGGATGGGACCACCCGGATGCGCCCGCTATCTGCCGGCCTGAGGGGGGAGTAGGAGTATATTCTAATAAGGAATAAGGATAGGAGGAGGAGGAGGAGGAGGAGGAACAGGAGGAGGAGGAGGAGGAGGAGGAGGAGGAGGAGGAGGAGGAGGAGGAGGAGGAACTCAAGGAGGAGCTCAAGGCAGGCGGGGTCCCTGCCAGGGTGAGTTCTTCGTTCCCCTTCGTTCGGCTCTCCCCACACGCGGCTGCCGCCATGGCGCCTTCACGCGGCGGCGGCGGCGGTAGCCGTGCCGCGGTGTCATTCTGGGCGACACTGCTGGCTACCAGCTGCGGCTCGCTGGCAAGGCGTTCGCCTGGCGGCGGCTCTCGCGTGAAGCGGGCGCCCGCAGGTTCGGATTTGGGCGGCTGGTGCGGGATGGGAGCGTCCAGCCCAGCGTGCTTGCGGAGCCAGGTTGCACTGACCGCGTACGGTGGCGACGGCTGCGTTGGCATGGGCTCCGACGGTCGGGGTGAGGCGATTCTGGCGAGCCGCGGAGGCTTCCTTCAGGTGGGCGGCACGATCGCGCCGCAGCTGGTCCTCAAGTGCAGCCGCGAGGAGGCGGACGACAGGGACATCCTCAATGGCGCTCCCGGCGTCGGACAGCTGATGCAGCTGGGCCTGATCGTCGTGTGCGACAGCCCCGCGGAGCAGGAGACGAACGTGAGGGCGGCGCGGACATGTGGGGAATCCACGGTCCGCCTCGGGCGCTTCAGGTTTCATCCGTTCTGTGCCCCCGCTTGGCTCGCCTCCACTCCGCCCCCCTGCTCTGAGTGGCCGATTCTGCTGCTTCGGGTGCTGACGATTGGGCTGAAAGTCGTCCCCCATGTAGTTCGGTACCCTTTCGAGTGGGCGCTTCTGTTCGCGATCGTTGGTCTCCCCATCGCCGCGTTCAGGTGGTTTCCAATTTCCCCGGCCCCCCCGGAACGACGGGAGGTGGTCTTGAGCGTCCTCCGGGCCCGCCAGGCTGGCAAGGCCCGGGTGAGCATGACTTCGAGGCAGCGGCGTCTTGTCATGCCACTGTGGAATAATTCAGCGGGTTCGGCCAGCAACCAGGGTGTGGTGGTGGCTAACGGTGGCTCCTGCCCTCCTACCGACCCGACTGGCGGCTACGGCGGCAAGGCGGATACCTTTGGCGGCCCCTCTCCCTCCCCTCCCCTCCCCCAGTCTGTGGTGAGCGGTGGGGTGTCTCAGGCGAATGCGGCGATTCGCGCCGACGGCAAACCGCCGCTCGAGGGGGGTCTCCGTCGAGCGCCCGCGGCGGGCGACGGTGCCGTTTTCCCCCTGGAGGGCTCTGTGGGTTTTGGAGCCCCTTTCTCTTCGGATTTGTTCCGGGGCGGGGCGTGGCCTTCCAAGGCGGCTCGGAGTAAACGGGGCGACTCTGCTAAGGTGTGGGACGCGATCGCTGCACTGACGGCGGAGGTGAGGAGTCTGGCGCGGGGTCGGAAGCGGAACGGGCGCAAGCCCCGGCGAACGGCTGCGAAGCCGGCGGATGGGCCGAAGAAGCCGGCGGAGGAAACGACCGAGCTTTGGGCGGCGCTCGCGCCTGTGTTGAAAGCTCTTGTGGAAGCCCCGACCCCCCCTACCGACTCGGAGGTGGCTGGGCTCGTGTCGAAACTGGTGGACGTGGTGGGTCGGCGACGGCTCGGCACGGCTCTGGCGGCCCCTCCCGCGGCAGCCGGAACTCAGCCGGCGGCTAAGGCTGACGTTGCTGCCTCGGCGGGGGCTCCCGTTCAGAGCAGAGGGCTTAATGGGGACACCCCCCCAGGGGCGCCGGGGGCCGGGCCGGGGGCGGCTGAGGCTCCTGTGAAGCGCTGGGCGGACTTGCTCGGTGCTGCGCCAGTCGACGGGCAGCGGGCGCCTCGGGGTCCCCCTCCAGAGCCGCCCAAGGTCTTGTGGGAAGCCGCCTGGGCCCAGGACGGGAAGCCAGCTAAGGTTGTCCCAGTGGCGCGTGCGGCCTCCGTGCCGGCCGACGTTCCTCTTGTCGTCGTCGTTGCGTCCGAGGAGGAGGCGGCCAGTGCTCGCAGGTGGGTCGCGGCGGGGTCCCGGCCTGGCGGGACTACGGTGGTCCGCGTGCATTCGGGCGGGGTGTCTCGGGTCCTCGTTCGGGGTCGGGTGGGCCCCCAGCTGGCCCAAGCCACCGTGCAGCACTACGGGGACACGGCGCCGACGTGCTCGGTTGCCAACGCGCCAGCGGACCAGGACGACCAGGCTCTGGGTGCTGCCGAGGACGTCGCTCGTCTGAGGTTGACGTTGGTCCGCGAGTACGCGGATTCTGATCTCTGGGATTTCGTTGCCGCGTCGCCGTCGGCCCTCGTCGCTGCTTCGCTGCCGGATTCGGCTCGTATTGGGATCCTTCGCACGGGGGCCGTGCAGAAGTATGAAGGAGAGGCCGCTTGGGTCCCTAGCGCCCTTCAGATGCAGTTGCCCCGGGGGGTGTTCCTGACCCCGCACAGGGCGTCTTCCGCCGGACAAATCTTGAACTGGGTCCGACGCGACGGGAAAAATCCTGGGGAGTACTTCGAGGCGGCCCTTAGTGCGGCCCAGGCGGTCAAAGGGCCTCTGGCGTACCGCCCCGGCGGGGGGTCGAATTTAGGGGTGTGCGGGGCTGCCCCCGCGGCGCAAGGGTCCCTCGTGGCTCCCCGGTGGTATGTGTCTAACGTCCCGCTCGCCTGGACTCTGGACGAGATTCGGATCTGGATCGAGGGGCGGGGCGGGACCGATGTGGTCGGGGTGCCCCGCAGAGGACGCGCGGACGCCGCCTTCCGCGGGTGGCCGCCCGCTGGTTCGGAATGGAAAGGGGGCGCGGTCTTCTCTTCGGGGTTAGTGATCGCCCCCGCGCACGTTTCGAAACAGAAGAAACGCGGAGGTGCTCAGGCTTCCGCCCCAGCCCGGTGGGGGGTGGTCGACCCCTCCCCCACTTCCCAGGAAGCGGGGGGGCCAGCTGCGAGGCAGCAGGCCCGCAGTCCGCCAGCGGCCAAACCAGACCCAGCTCGTCCTGGCGACGCGGGTGGGGTTCCGTGGGAGGCGACCCTCGAGCGAGTCGAATGCGGGGGAGAGGGGGATTGTTTGTGGCTCTCCCTTGGCCACGCGCTGGCGCACCTGGTTGGCAAGACCCCTAAGCCTGGCCAGCTGGTCCCAGCGTCCCAGTACGTTGCTCAGCTCCGCACGTGGGCTGCTGATGAGATTTTGAAGTACGGCACTCTGCATGGGCTGTTCGCTCAGGATCTGCAGTTGCACGCGGATAGGATCACCACCCCGCGGGAGTGGGGTGATCTGACGGCACTCCGGGTGATGGCGTCCTGGAGTAATCGCACGATCGGGGTGTGGTACCAGAGCCAGCCCGCCCCGGGTCACTCCATCGGGTGGTCTTTGGCCTTAGTGCGTCCGCGCTCTCGCGGGAAACCTCAGGCTCAGGGTGGCCCAGGAATTTGGCTGGTGCTCCAGGACGAGCACTACCAGTGGCTCCGCCCTCGGAAGGGGGCGGTGATCCCGGAGAAGGTCTGGTCTGCGAGGGCGGTCGTCGTCGCCCCAGGGTGCGACGAGTCACGGCTTCGGCATCTGTTCTCATCCCCTTCCGGCCCGGCGGTCCCGGCGGCGGTCGGCGACGGTTCGGGCGGGCCCCGAGGTTGCGACGGTGCCCCCGCGGAGGGATATGGCTCCCCTCACCGGCGGTGACTGCCTCCCCAGAGGGGCCCGCGGCGGCGGCCCCGTCTGCGGGGCGAGTGGAGGCCCCCACCGAGGGGCCGGCGGAGGCCTGTCATCGCGACCCAGAGGTCTTGGCTGACGCGTCGAAGCGATCGGCCGAGGGAGCGGCGGACGAGGGCCGAAAGGAGAAGAAGCCTGCGACGGCCCCCGCGGCGGCGACGGCTCCGACGGCGGCGGCCCGTCGGCGGCGGCGGCGGCGCCGGCCGGGCCGGCGGCGACGGCTCCGGCGGCGGCCGCGGCGGCGACGACGACGGCGGTGTTCCCAGGCGGCGGAACCCGCCCGAGCCAGGGCGGAACGTCGAAGCCAGCGGCGTCCCCGGCGCTCTCGGCGCAGGCGCGGTCGCTTTTCGGGGCCCCTTCGCTCTCCTCCAGCGGGGGACGGACTGGGTCGGCGGCGGCCTGGTCCAGGAGCGGGTCGGCGGCCGGTCCTTTTTCGGCTCCGGTCCCCCATCGGAACGGCCGGCCGGCGCGGTCGGCGGCGTCCCCGGTCTCGTCGACGGCGGCGCGCTCGCTCTTCGGTGTCCCCCTGTCTTCGCCGGGTGTCGTTTCGGTGGGGCCTTCTCCCCCCTCGCCTCCCTCTCCCGCCCCGTCCGGCCCTCCCTCTCCCCCCGCCTCCCCCTCCCGTTCCTTCTCTTCCGTCTCCTCCGCTTCTTCCCCCCCGGGCGCCCTCCCTGGCTCCCTGTGGAAACGTCGAAGGTGCTCCGTCGGCGGGATCTTGCACTGCCGAAGGCGGCGACGGGCCCATGTGCCCGGACGAGCGGGCCCGGCGGACCTTCCAGTGCTCCTCGTGCGGGTGGTGGCCGCAGGAGGGGACCCGTCTCCGGCGGCAGGCGGACCAGCATAGCAAACAGTGCCAAGGCGCGCCAGCTCTGGTGTCGGCCGAGGCCGGTCGGGCGGCGAGGGCCGGGCTCATCACGGCGTGGTGGGCTAAAGGGGGAGCGGCTGTCCGCAGTCGACGGGTTCAAGCTTTCCAGGCGTGGCGGGCCCAGCGCCGGCCAGTTGTCCGCGCTGCCTCGTGCGACCCTGAATTAGACACCCCCTTTCACAAGGAACGAAGTGGCCAGCGCCCGCACGTGCAGTACGTGTGCACGCGGTGCGGCGCGCAACGGGCCTTGTCGTTGATGCGCGTGGTGCCGTGCAGTAGGCGGCCGGCCGGCACGTTCCCGAGCGGCCGCCGTGACGCCCAGTTTCGTCGAGGGGTCGGGCTCGCGCAGCTCCCGCCTCGGTCCGCTGCCGCGAAGGTTCGGGGCGCCCAACGGAAGAGGGATTGGCGGGCGGCCTTGACCCCAGAGGCTCGCAAGGCCCATAACCGCGCACGCTATGAAGCGCGGACGTCCAGACGTGCGGCCCCGACCTCAGGTGATGCCGCTTCTTGACTCCTGGCCCCGGGCACCACCCACCCTTCTCTCCCCCTTCCCTTCCCTCCCTCTCCTGCCCCCGCCCTCTCCCCTTCCCGTCCCGCCCCTCCCTCCTCCTCCTGCCCCTCCCCTCCCCCTCCCTCCCCGCCCCTCTTCTTGGGTGGTGCCCGGCCTCGTGGCGAGGCGAATGTCGCGTCCGCATTGGGCGCACGGACGTCTAAGGTGCGGATCCTGTCGGTGAACGTCACGGTCCTGACCCGCGAAAGGGCCGCCGCTGTCCTTGACAGGGCCGACGAGTGGGGGTGCCACGCTGTGGCCCTCCAGGAGACGCGCCACTCGGACTCGCGCTACGGGTTCCGGTGGTGCCCACCGTACTTCCAGGCTCGGGGGTGGCGGGTCCAGTGGTCGGCGGTCCCCCCGCCGGCTGGCAGTCAGGGTCCCAGGAATCCTCGCGGCACGATCCGGCGCGGAAATCCCAGCGGTCTCCCCCCTCGCCCGCGGCAGGGAGGCACGGCTATTTTATGGCGGCCGGCTATGGGAAAAAGGTACGCCCGTGTCGAGCCCTGACGATTGGCGTCGCTGCCACCGCCGCTTCGATGGCTGGGCGATGTCGTCTGTGTATGGGCCCGTCGGCCACGAAGATTCGGTCTGGTTTGCGAGGATCGTTAGATGCTTTGTCCAGCGTGGCCGGCCCCCTCCCTGGGATTGTGGTGGGTGATTTCAATTGGAAGGCGGGGTATACTGATCTCGCCGAGGCGCCGTGGGCGGTCGCGAACTCTCCCCCGACCACGACTGCCCTCACTTCCCCCTCTCGCCTCGTCGGCCTTAGCTGCTCGGCGGAGGTGGCGGACGCGGCCCCCCTGCCGGCCGTCCCTCACCATTTCGGGGTTGTGTGCGACGTCGACCTCCCTCCCCCCCCGCCGGTGCAGGCGCGCCGCCTCCGGCGGGCGGCCCGCTACGAGTGGGTCCGCGCGCCCTCGCGGGACGAGGCGGGGCTGTTGGCCGCGGCGGCCAACGATTGGGGGGGCCCCCAGCATAGCTCCGCCCCCCCCCGCTTTTCCGATTGGGCAACCGAGGCTTTGGCGCGGTGGCACCAGCGCGCTGAGGCAGCGTTGACGGCGGCCGCCGCCCTAGGCGTGGCTACCGTCGCCCGGGCGGCCGAGCGACCGAAGGGCGTTTCGACCGAGACGCGGCCCGTGGCCCCTAGTGGCCCCACGCGGGGCGAGGCTACGATCCGCGAGCGGCGCCTGCTCCGGCTCCACAGGCTGGTCGTGGCGGCCGGGAGAGCGAACTCTGCGGGCACCGAGGCGCCCTTGCCGCCCCTGGTCGCTCGCAAGTGGGGCTTCGCCTGCCAGGATGGGTTGGTCCAAGGGTTCCCCCCGACCCTCGGCGAGGCGGCTCAGGCTCTGTCCCGGGCGCTTATGGCGGAAGCTAAGGTCACCCAGGACCGCGCCCGGTCTCAGTTTCGCAAGTGGGGCGCCCGCACGGCGGCCGCGGCCGCCCAGACGATGCGGGAGCCCGCTCCTGCCCCAGCCTTCTCGGCTGAGGATATGCGGCGGGAGTGGGAGCCGTGGTGGGTCCCCGACCCTGGAGGTCCCCCCCTTGACTGGGTCGCCGTTGCTCGCGAGTGGGGCGTCCCCGAGGTCCCTGCTGACCCCGCTTGGCGCCCTCCCTCTTTCGAGGCTTTCCAGAGGGCCCTCCGGGACTCCCAAGGCGCGGCCGGGCTCGACGGGTGGGAGGCGGCCGAGCTGCAGGGCCTCTCTGAGCATTGCCCCGGCCTTCTCCGCGAGCTTTGGACCATCCTCGCTGCCGCGGTGGAAGGGGACGCTGGCCCGTGGCCCGACGAACGGCTGCGGGCTTTCGGGGCGTTGCGGGTGGTCGGCATCCCGAAGCGCGGGTCTGACGACGCCCGGCCGATCGCGATCGGGCCTGTCTGGATGCGAGCGTGGGGCCGCTGCCTCCTCGACGCACTCCCCCCGCCCCCTGCCGAGGCGTTCGGGGAGCGTGGCGCCGTGGCCTCCGTGGCTGACTGGGCGGCCGCGCCCGGCAGCGCGGGAGCTGAGGTGGACCTGAGGCGGGCCTACGACTCGGTGGACCACGGCGTGGCCGGCGCCGCCCTCAGCTACCAAGGAACGCCGCCGCCTGCGGTGGCAGCTCTCGAGGCGGTTTGGCGGGCTCCCAGGTACTGCTCGGTGGCCGGCGACCTCGCGGATGCCCTGCATCCTACGCGGGGCCTGCCGCCAGGTGACCCCCCCTCGGGCCGGACCCTCAGCGTCGTGCTTCGACCCTGGCACAACGCGGTCCGCTCGGTTCCTAGGACCCGCGGGTGGTCCTACGTGGACGACCGATCCCTTAAGGCCGCTGCGGCGGTCGACCGGGACCGGGCCCTTGCGATCGCGGCGGAAATTGATCGGCGGCTGGGTTTTTCTGAAAATATCGGAAAACGGCAAGTGTGGTCGGGCACCCAGAGCGCCGAGCACTTAGGGGTTCGGGCTGCTGTGGGCGACGGCGCGGTCTGGCCTCAGCTGCCAGAGCCGCGCGACGGGTGGGATCTGATCCGCGCCCAGGTGCGCCGGCTCCGCACGGTCCCCGGTGGGCAACGGATCCGGGAGCTGGCGGCCTTAATGTGCGTCGCCCCTAAGCACAGATGGTCGGCCCCTTTCTGCGCGATCCCGCCGTCTGATCTGATCGCGCTCACGCTCAGGTCTGTGGTCCGCACCCGATGCACGTGGTGGTGCGCTCGGCGATGGTACGCCGAACGGGTCTCGCTGCACCCGATTTTCGGCACTGCGTGCGCCGTTCTGAAGGCTGCTCGGGGGGTTCCCGCGTCGCGGCTGTTGTCGGTGGCGCTCTCGGAGCACTCCGGGGTCCTCGGGTTGCGCCCGGTCTCGGCCAGGCCGCTCCCTGAGGGCGCGTGGCTGCTCCCAGCTCCGGGGCTCGATTCTAGGGCTGCGGCGGCGGTCGCTGCCGCTGCTGCCGACGACAGCCGCGAAGCTCGAACCCAGACTCCCGAGGGCCGCCCCCGCCCCCCCCGGGGGGCTTCCGACGCCTCGTCCGATCGCGGGCAGCACGTGCTCCGGGAGTGCGCCCGGGCGGTGCTCCTTCGCCCACGGGGATCTCCTGGGCCCGCGCGCCACGACGAGGACGGTATCGGGGATATCGATTTGGCTGCTCAGAGCGCGCCGCCCTGGGCCCAGTTCCGGCGGTCGTTGGGGCGATTCGAGGCGACGTTGCTCTCGGTGTGGCGTGGCGGGGCGGTGAGCACGCCTACCCGCAGGCGTGGCTCTGCCTCTCAGGGCGGCGCGTGCGCCTGCCCCTTCGGATGCGGGCACGCCCTGGCCTCGGCTCGGCACTTCTGGGTCGAGTGCCCGCGTTTTGCCGGACGTCGCCTCGAGCTTGGGAAGGAGCTGCGGGTCGCGCCTGCCTGGTGGGGGGCCCAGCCCAGGGTCACCTCGAAGTCGGGGTGGATCACTAAGGTTGCTGGCGGCTCGGTTCGGCGCCGGGCTGAGCTGCAGGTGATGGCGTGCCGCCTCGGCATTGCCATTCTTCAGGCGCTTGCTGGCCTCTGCGGGGCCGGCCGCGGCGGCGGGTGGGCTTTCGGGGGCGCTGTCCATTCGCCGAGAGCTTTCCGGGGCCTCCCCCCCCTCCCCTCCCTGCCCCCCTCGGCGGGCGGCGGCGCGGCGGGCGGCGGGACGAGCGACGCCGACGCTGACGACCTCCCCCCTCTTCCTCCTGGTGGTGGTGGTGGTTGAGGTGTCGGTTGCTGCCGAAGTGGCTCGCTCCGGTCGTCACATGACGTCATTCCCGCTTCGCGCCCGGGCCCCCCCGGCCCGGGGGCGTCATAATTCCGCTTAGCGCCCGGGCCCCTCGGCTCGGGGGCTTTTCGAGATGTTTCACAGCGCTTCGCGCTGGCCCCAGCAGCCAGGGCAAAGGCACCTTGCTGCTGTCATTTTTGAGGAGGAGGAGGAGGAGGAGGAGGAGGAGGAGGAGGAGGAGGGAGGAGGAGGAGGAGGAGGAGAGGAGGAAGAGGAG
>CAUYUJ010000310.1:25000-115499 GCA_963575745.1 Prorocentrum cordatum
GCCTCGCTCGACGCTCTGCGCCACAATTCGAGCTCCACCCGTGATAAGGGCGACGGCCAGGCAGAAGGCGAGGAGAAACTCGAGCAGATTAGGCTGCACTGTTATGACCTCTTGGAAGCTGTTGGAGCATGGGGGGGGGGGTGGACGAGGAGCGGCGTCCTGAACCGCCACGCTTCGCTCCCGTATGCGCGCCCGAAAGGGAGACAGGCCGAACGGCCGCCGTAGCAGACAGTCGCCGCATGCGCGAGGCCGGGATTCATATTAGAAGTCCAAGTCCTGGGAGATCGGTTCCCATGGCGGTGGATCTGTGGATGAGAAGGCAACCTCCTGGTAGGTCTTTGTGAAAAGAAGGAACGTTTGTTAGGCTCGGTTAAAAGGGCCATAGAGTCGAAAACAAGCTGGTAAGCTTAGGTATGTGTTACGCTTTAAGCGTTGCCATATCCCAGGCTTTGGCTCATATCGCATGAGCAAGAGAGCAAGACGAAGCATGGGATCTGGAGTAAAGGATAGGATGGGCATCGTCAATGGAAAAGGTATTTTCCGATCTCTGATGCAAGTCGTGCGCCTCGGTGAGGCACAATCACATATTTGGCCGGGCCCGGCTTGAGCCAGGCACGGCAGCGGTACATGCTCGATTTATACCTCGCCTTTAACCTTCTCCGTTTAAGGTCGGAGGGGGAGGAGACGAGCAGGCACCGCACTTCTACATTACGCGGAAAAGACAGTGCTAAGCAGCAGCGGCTGCCTACAAGGCAAGGGCGCGCGAGTAGCCTCGCTACCGGCGAGTTTCCTCGCTATTAAAGCGCACCTGCCCGCGGGTTTCCCCGCTAGCTCGGGAGGCAGGGCCGTCCTGAGACGACCTGCCCGCCCTATGCGGTGTATGTTTCTTCAGCTCGTGCTTGAAGGATTGCTGGCCGGCCATTACTTGTGGGAGCAACGCGCGGTCAATACTACCTTTGGTATGACCATCGGCAGTCATATCCCGCGTGTCACACCATTGAACGCTTTCAACGATTCCGCGCTCCATCATCTGGCGGATCCAGCTAATGTGCCCAAGCAGAGTACATTCTGTGGGCTTCTTCAGATCTTTGCTAGATAAAGACTTGAAGACAGACTCGGCATCAATAGTCAGAGTGACTTTGATACATAGACCACCCATTTCCAATATGTTCTTTAACTGTGTGGGGGTCAATGGTCCCGAGTGTAGCTCGTGGAGCGTTACAATGGTCGGGTAGCAGTCTTCCAAGTTGTGGGCTGCTGCCAGTGTTTCCGCAGAGTAGCTCGAACGCACCTGCAGTCGATGAGACTTGCAGTATGCGTCCACCAGGTGCACGACGGGTTTCCCCGCTTGCGTGTGGCCACGCCTCAGCAGGTTAGCCCCGCGGATACCATAGCCTTTGACTTCGTCGTCTTCATCTCCGTTGAGACGACGATAGCCAGAATCGCTATGCAGGTCGACTTCTCCTGTTGGGGTCATAGCTTGATACACGATCTTCTTCGGACCTGCCTGTAGTTTTCTGGTAACCGCGTTTAGTCGTCGTACCTGGATGTTTGTCGGTTCCTGGATACGTTGTAGTGAGACAACATAGACCATCAGCCATACCTGCGTGATCAACGCATAGGCTAGAGCGCCACGAAGACTGACGAACATATCAGAAATCGTCTTTGTCGCTTTGCTCTCAGGATCAGCTCCTGTGAGTTCTGGATGTGTGATAGGACGAAGCTGTTTGATGTATTCGTCCTGATCAAGAGTGACGCTCCCATCATCGGTCTTGTTATACCGAACGGCACAGTTTGTGTATGTGTGCTTGTTCAGTTTGCACTTCCCAAACGTATCTTCAACACACTTGACATACTTGTCAATAGCCTCTTCCTTCCCAGTCATATTGATGTCATCAACGTGCTTGGCTGTCAAGAGGTTTGAGCTCATCTCGAACTCTTCGTCGTATGAAGTAGGCTGTAGCCCAAAGCTCCTAGTGATGGACCTGAGCTTCAGCGAGAATGCCCTGGGGGCATCCTTCGTGCCCGTCCCCGGCTTCAGACACCGAAGACAATGCTTTGATTCGTCATATGACTCAAAGCCTGGCAGTGTGCGAAGGACAGCTGCTGACCCAGGTGGTAGTGTGAAGCACACCACGCGCTCTTTCTCGCCCGTTGCCGCGGCGAGCTCGCTATAGGTCAGTCCCTTCAAGAAAGCCATGTTGATGTCCAGGGAAGCGATGATCCAAGCTTTGTTGCATGCAGCAGAACTTGCGAGCAGTCTCTGGCTTGACCTCCTTGCCGTGCCAGAGAAGGTTTCGACATCAAAGGCTTCAAGGTCCATGAAGCCACGGAGTACCAAGCGTAACCTGATCGTCCTTTCCATTTCGCCCTTTTCGTTCTTGACAAACTTCCATTTGTATACGTAGCGTGAAGTCATGATGTTAGACGCTTTGCTCAAGTCAGTCATCTGGAAGCATTTGTTGTCAAGCCAAGTCTTCAATTCTGTGTAAAGGGCTTTGGAAACTTTGACCGGATTTGCTTGGATGTCGGCCTTCGTGAGTAGATCGTCTTCCTTGACGACCACGGCACGTTTGGAAGCAGCACTAACGTATACTCGCATAGTTGTGACGCTGCTGTCATCCAACAATCGGTGTTGCTGCTCGGACAGGACGACTTTGGACATGTCTGCTGTGAAGCAGAGCTCGATGTACTTCCCGTGCTCATCGGAGTCCAGATCATATTTACAGTCCGGATCCGTGGAGCATAAGGGAACGTAGTAAGAAGTGTCCATGTCGTATCCTGGCGGGTGACCCCGCTCCGGCAAGTGGCCTTGCACATCTTCACAGGTCGTAGAGACTAACACACACTGTGTGTCTGTCATGTATGTGGGAACTGCATGCATGACTTCTTCTGTGTCAGCTTCGAGGAGTGTTCTGTCATCCATCAGTTCAGCATACCACGACTTCAAGACAAAGGCATCCAGATCTTCTTCTGTTTCCTCTATGATGGTCGGGAGCCGACCATCGTTATCCGTAGGAGGCTCCTCAGGAGCAGCTGCTGGAGGTGACTCGCTTGGTGGTGGACCATCAGCGAGTTCCTCAAACTTAGTGAGGTCTCGGTCAAATCCAGCAGACGACTTCCTGGATTTAAGACGCTGGATGATGCGTGAGTGTGTAGATCCTGTGATGTCATAGATGTTCAAGGCAGTGCCATCAGCTTCATAGTAATGAAAACCAGGGGTCACATCATTATCATAGTGCACTAGTGTACAGCTGTCTGCATAGGGTGCAGCAGGCAACTTCGTCAGGCTCTTGGCAAGTCGTACAGCAACAACGTTTTCAATACGAAAGTAGTTGCGTATGAGGTACTGAAGAGCCAAGTGCACCTTAGGCGAAAGTCGGCTCGCAGCAGTCATCTGCAGCCGACCCTGTTTCGCTGGTAGATATCCGAAAGTCATGGCGGGTTTCCCCGCTGGCAGACCGGCAATAAAGGCCAATACTGTCCGAAGGGCCGTATTGTCCGATCCTATCTCGCGGACCATAAGTGCTTCGATGTACAGCGTGTGTCGTGTGTCAGGATACTGTACTCGCACCTCGCGACTGCCGACCTTCACGATGACCTGGCCTCGGTCAGGTTCGTTGCGGATGACCGGGTATGGACCACTCCATCCACCCCAGTCGTCTTTCGTGGTGGTCGGGCGATGATAGTCCACGAGATCTCCCTCTTTGTAGTGAAATTCACCCGTAGCAGTAGTCTTCGTACGGAGAGCCCTGTTCGTCTTGGCAACCGCAGTGGCCTGCGTGATTGCCTCCAGACTAACCCTCCTGATTGTTTCCTCCCTTGAGTGATCTGATGATTCAGCGGACTGATCATGATCCAAGACAGGGAAATCGGGAAGCATAGCTGGTTGTCTGCCATACAGCGCATTGTACGGAGACACTTCATTGTAGAAGGTAAATGCGTTGCTGGCAAACAAGGCTTCATGTAAGAGACGAGTGAAATTGAGAGGAATATTTAATCTATTCAATTCTTCTCCCATCACGTGTAAGAGGTGTCGCAGGATGCCGTTCCTAGCTTCGATAGTTGTGGCGTGTTGGCCACGCGCTCGGATACGAAGCTCTGTTCCCTTAGCCTTAAGGATGGCCTTTGCTGTATCATTATTCAGTGCTCCTTCCCCATCGGAGTATAAGATTTTAGCAGGGCCATGTTGCATCCAAGTCGTATGATAGGCATCGAGAACAGTATGCATGGCTTTATCAGGAATCTCTGTGCCAGCTGCCCAGCGAATACAACGGTCGATGATGTGAAAAACAATATGTTCCTGTTTGTAAAAGAAAAGATCACATTCGACTTCCTCGTTGAAACGTCCTGGCAGTGACACAGAAGGCATCACCGTGTTGCCTGGTTTGTCCCAGGCTCGACATTCTCTACACGAGTCACAAATGCCTTTGATCAGACTCAAACGGGTTTCACCCAGACCAACCTTGGTTGGAATCATCCGCATTTTTGGCTCCTTGGCATGAAACCATCTCAAGTGGAGTTTGCGGAGTTCTCGCTGCACTACAGCTGGGTCGAAGCTGCGCAGGTTTTGGAGGCTGAGCTGAACGTCGAAGCGAGTCCAATCAGGGAGCCTTGGCCTTGGCCTCGGCTCTGCTTGAGGCTGCGGCGGTGGTGGAGGATCTCCTCCCTCCATGCGTCCGCGCCTTGCTGCAACTTGTGGCAGTCTACGGTGATCGTCAGAGCTGCCAGCGCCAGTGTTGCCACCATTAGCCCCTTCGGCTCTGGTGATGTCATGGCTGCTGGCGCCTGCGGTTGGATCGCCCTCGCCAGGCCGTGGCGGCCTAGGCGCGCGTATGCGCGCTCTCGCGGCCGGCGCCGCTTTTGCGGCTGGCGCCGCTTCTGCGGCTGGAGCCGCTTCCGCGGCTGGCGCCGCAGGAGCGGCTTGCCCCGCCGGGCGCGGCTGGCCAAAGTTATCTGGCAGCTTCCATTTTTCGGCGAATCTGCATTGGCCAGATATCTTGGTGTGGTGAGGATTGCTCTTCTGATATTCCTTCTTACAGCTTGGACAGTCCCAGTAATACGGTTCAACATCATACCACCGACACATCTTCGGATCCCTGCTGTGCTTTGGTGATTGCTTGTAGTTGTTGTCCACGCAGCCAGGGCACCCAAGACCGCCAGGTGGTGGTCGCCAGATTTCTCCGTTTGGGTGTCTCCGGATTGTTGGGTCGTCCAAGTCGTAGCCAGCACTGTTTGTTACGAACGCATAGCTGCGTTCACGATTCGCGAATGGATCGCGACCGTAAGCAAACAGGTCTTTGGCGATTTGCACCGCATCAACGATCAGTGACTGCATTCTGTAGGTATACTGTGCCGCCCTTGCTAGTTCTTTGTTACAAGCATTGGCGTGCACATGATTACCTGGACAACGCTTGCCTCTGAAAGGTGCCAACAACTCTTCTTTGTTTGCCATCATCTGTGTTGGCTTGCGGATGTATTGTCCAAATGAATCTTTGAGACCAGTCGTGCACTGATCAATAATCGTTTGGCAAGTGACCTTGCGTTGTGCCAGTTCCTTCCATGGCTGGATCTCATCCACCCACGTGCCCATTGGTTGTTCCCTGAGAAAGAAACGTCTTAGGTCGTCTTGTAATAGAGCGACTGTTCCACAGAACGTGATGTGAGGCAGGTCCTCTTTGTGGTGTTTAAGCCACGTATCATGATTGACCTGTGCATTGAAATAGGAAGGAAGTCCAGTAGTTCTGCAGCTTGGCTGCAGAATCGTGATCTTGACAAAGCAAGTCTTGAGGTAGTGGAGGACTGCTCTTTGTACTTCCGAGTTTCCAAGGTCAACCATAGATATCTTGTCAAGGTTCCCGCCTGACGAGAGTCCCCTCTTGAAGGCTAATATGGATATACCACCCTTGCCCCCACATAATTCAAGCATGTCCACTTGATTGTTTCTGCCGTAGCATAATGACTGGACCATCGAGAAGACATCAGCATGTGAGTCAGCGGGTTGCCCCGCCGGTAACATCATGAAGATGTCCTCTGATTCGCTGTCCGAGTCCGAGTCGTCAAGAGGAACGTCGTTGAAATATGTGGAGCAGTCAAGCCCTTTGAGGTCCTCTCCACAGTCGTCGTTACCGTCTTCCACTTTCTTCGGGACTTTCTTCGGTTTGATGCCGGCCTCTTTGTCAGCTTTCTGCTTTTCTTTCTGTTTTATCCTGGCATCAGTGGGCAACGCAGTTTCCGCGGAGAGATCCGCTGCGGAGGAATCCGCTGTTAAGTCAGGAAATGGCGGAATTTCAGGAAGGTTGTTGGTGGGTCGCGTTTGGCAACGCTCAATCGAAGGGGGAGGAGATCGATCGTCGTCGACGATCGTCACACGCTTTGGGCGTGGCCTTCGCGACTCACCGTCGCCATGAAGAACTGGAGCCGGAGGCTCCCAGTATAGCCGAGTACTGATGTTTGTAACCCCATCAGGTAATGGAGCTACATAATTGTACCCAGTTGGCTGATCCTGAATTCTAATATCTTGAACGATCTTATTCGTGTCCAGGTCGGTCGTGACTCTACGAACAACATGGTCCCATTGAGGGCCCTTTTGTGGGCATTGGACGTAGTGTCTGACCTTTTTGTCAACGCGAGTACACACGCTGAGGTGTACCGCACTCCGCTCATTCCTGATCATGTTGGCTTTATCGAGTTGATCAAGGAAGCGTGCAATAATGATAGCCAAAGTTTTATACCGAAACTCGGCACGTTGCTGATCTTGGCCATACCAATCCAAATCATGCTCCTTGTGTGAGCCACAAGTACATTTCCATAAGTTTATCGGTATATGAGGACAAGATGTAGCAACTTGTATATAAGAACCACTGGGATATTTACTGGATCGGTCAAACTTGATACCGAAATGACAGAGTCTCATTCGTATAATGCTTAGCTTCAAATCTTCGATAACATCTTTGATCGGACCCTGTTTCCAGAAATACCCGGGTGGCCCCAGGATAACTATCTGCATTCTCAGAGCACGCGCTTTGATCAGGAGATTTTGTATACGTTGATAATGTGGTCCCGCCCTCTTTCCTGGAGTACGAACGTACCAATCAGAGGGTGTGGCCACCCACAACATATTGTAGTCTCCTGCCAACAAATTTCCCAAATACTGTGTTCCAGTTGAAGTCATTACCTCATTATGGGTAATCCGGTCGCATATATATCCACGGGTTCGGAGTTCAGCGCAAGCTGTGCGAATATCTTCGATGACAAGACATTTTGAATGATATTTTTCCTCTCGGGCCTCAGCGCGGCCAACGTATGTCGCGAGGAGGCCGGTATTCGGCTTCTCTTCGCAAGCGAGCGCCGCCGGCGCGCCCGCCTGCCCCCGTCAGCGGCGGTCGTGTGACCACGTTGCCGTCTGACTCGGGGGCATGCTGTTAGCGGATGGCTCCGCAGGAGTCGCTGGTGCGGCTACGCTCACGATCTCCACGCGGGTTGGCCCCGCAGAGTCCGACGAGCCTCCGCCCGTGTAGCTTGGTGGTGGTGGCGGTGTCGCGGGTGGCCCCGCTTGGTTCTCAGGCGTCCATTTATTCACCGCCTCCTGGACTGCCCAGAATATCTTAGACTTCAGGGCATCCTTCATATGTGGCCAGGTCCCCTCGGGACACTGTTGGCCCTCCCACCAGCTGTTCAGCGTCCTGTCCACGATCAAACGGGTCGTGTCTTCCAGGAGCTGCTTGTCGAGATACGGCTCGACAATGTACGTATCAGTCGTGGCGGTCATGGACTGTCCCGTCGCGGGTTGCCCCGCTGTGGTCTCGGCGGGTGGCCCCGCACTTACTCCGGCGGGTGGCCCCGCACTTACTCCGGCGGGTGGCCCCGCACTGACGGGGTCCTCTTCGTTCTCCGTCTCGGTGTAGCCATCTCGACTGCTGCGGATTGTGAAGGTGTTCGTGACCGTCTGGCTTTTAGCCCCGTCATACAAACCGCAGGGGATCGCGAGATGTCCCGAGGGAGTTTTCTTCGCCCTCAGGACCTTGGCACCCCTTCCCAGCTTCAGGGTGTAGTCACCGCTGGGGAAGATAACCTTCTGGTAGCCTGGCTTCAGCACGATGATCGTGTCACGTGCTTCCATGGCTCCTAGGCCCCAGATGGCCGGGAGATTGGCACCCGAGCCTTCTGCGATGTTGGAGGCATACTCCTCGATACGGGGGCTTGCCTCATTGGCGTATTGCACCCCGATCTTGAAGTTGCCCATCTTCCGACATATCGCAGCACCCTCACCGACACCGTTGATGTAGAGGGTCTTGCTCAGGGTGCATATGGCAGGTCTGTGATTGTACCTGGCCATAATCTCCTGGAAGGTTCGCGCCGTATTGGCTCCAATGATGTTCACGTTGGAGCCAATGTCTAGCATGAACGAGATGCAGGGCATACCGTCTTCGTCAGGAAAGAATGTCCCATTTCGCGCTGCCAGAGCCATTGTACCATGGTCATCGGTGTGGTACGTAATCTGTGAACCGAGTGTGCCTTTCAACAGGCGTTGTTCAAGCACCCATTGACTCATGGTTAACTCGGTGCACCACATCTGCTCATATTGGCGGCGCTCCTCCACGGTAATTGGTTCCTGTTCGAGAACCCAATAATTCGCAGAGAGTGTGGACATCCATTCACCTCCTGGCGGCAGCGTGTCCGTGTCGTCACGTGCATAGGTCAGCCCCTCTGTATCGATCATGAATGTGGTGTGGAACTGGGCTGCCTCCGCGCTCTCAGCGCTTGCCCGGCTCCTAGCGCTGACCGGGCTTGCCACACGTGAGGTCCTGGATGATCCAGTTGGCCTTCGAGTCCCGCCTCCGCTCCTGCCACTCCGCCTGATGTTGGCCTCCATTGCCCTCAGGAAACCTGGATTTGGAGGCCCATTTGCGGGTGGCCCCGCTTTGGCGGCGGGAGCCGCTTCAGCGGGTGGCCCCGCAGCTGGGGGCTCCTGTGCTCGAAGCGTAGGCAGGATTGGCATCTGGATGCCTTGCTCTGGCGCTGGCCAGGGGTATGCCTGTGCAGCTGGGGCACGTGCGGATGGCTCCGCCGATTGTGCGGCTCGAGCCTCTAGTGCCTCCACTGCTTCCCGTAGCCGACGCATTTCCCGGGCATCTGCCGCGTACCTCTCCTGCTGGCGCGCTTGTTCTGACTCAGCGTCGCGCTGTCCAGCATATGGGAAATGTGCTATAACTATGCCCGGCCCACGACATACAGCGCAGGGGGCCTCGTTCGGCGCACCTGGCCGCTGATTGCGGACGTGCTGCTGTGCAACACGATCCCAGCATATATCGTGGAAGAAGTGCCCACACGCCAGTCTCCACACTATGGTGCCCATCTCGTAGGTGTCCATACAGATTGGGCACTGTGTGAAGTTGTAGTCTGAAATAACTGGAGCAGGCACGTCTGGGCGAGTCCGAGCTTGGCGCTCGAAAGTGGTTTCGCCCTCCCGATATGGCGTCGGTGGCGGTCGTCTATCTGTCCGTTCAGCGGGTGGCCCCGCGTCTGCGGGTGTCCCCGCTTGGGTCTCACGCTCGATCCTTCTCTGGATCGCGCGTTGTTGGCGCAGCCTGGCGTTGTCCCGAGCCTGCTGCCTAGATGCCAGTATCGCTTGCTGCGTGTTGTGCACGTCGCGGATGTAGTCTGGCATGCTGCCCATAGCGGCTGGCACCGCGAGACCAGCTGGCTGAACTACGGTCTCGGGGTCCGTCGGCGTGGGCATGTAGGCGTAGTGCGGCATAGACTGCGCATCGACCGCTCGTGTAAACTGCAAACGAAACATCTCATTGGCAAGATTCCGAGTGTATTCGTTCGCAGGTGGCCCCGCAATCATAGGAGTGTTATTCATCTGCGCGTAGTACTCCGGGTACATCGGCGCGTCCATGGCCTGTGCCTCTGCTGGTCCATGATTGTCCCATCCATATATTGGGTGTGATGCTATTCCTGGAATAAACACCTGTCGATATGGATTCGTGGGATCAGCATTTGGAGCATCTTCAGAAGTCCAGCTCCAGAGAGGCCGAAAGTCGCCATGATTCGTAACATCTATGTTGCGGTTCCGCAACAGGCTGGGCACTCTATCAGCTTGTTGCTGCAGAAAGGTAGCCTGTGCTCTTAAGTTGGCTGCCCGACGTTCATAGTCTGACCCTTGCTGTCCGTCAGCGGGTGGCCCCGCGTGTGCGGGTGGCTCCGCAGGCGTTCGCTCGGCGGGTGTCCCCGCAGCCACTCCTCCTTCACTACCCCTCGGAGTGCCAAAGGGAGTGGTCGCCTGGAGTGCTGCTGCGAGCGCCGGATTCCCGCGAATCGCCTGGAGTCTTTGCCACAAGCTGTTCTCGCTCGTTTCAGACGGCGGAGTCCGAAACGGCGAGCCACCATCTGAACCGCCCATAGGGACAAACCTCGCACCTCCAGCTTGCTGCGGAGGGCGTTGTGGTTGTGGTCCTAGGACGCCTGGTGGCCCAGCAGGAGTGCGCAGGTTCCTCTGCTGTGCGTCTTGGATACCTGTATGCACTGCCCACGGGTCAGCACGATATAGCTGATCGGTCAGTCCAGAGACGTCGGCTGGTGTCAAATAGCTGTTGAGGGCCTGGACCCATGTCTGCTGGTCCGGCCTCCAAGGAGATGCTACCGTTGCTACTGGTGTGACCACTTGTTGCCATGAACCGTCCGAGGTGTCTACCGCGGGTGTCCCCGCACCTGCGGGTGGCCCCGCTTCAGGCATGACCTCGTCCTCCTGGGCATTCATCATGAGGACTGTCTGTGTGTCGTACGGTCGTGGAGCAACATCTTGCTCGGTCATGATCAAATTGAATGGGCGACCGTCCGTCTTAGTCCAGCCCTTTAGGTACATGGCGTGATCTTCCATTACACCCAGAGTTCTGTCACACATTTTAAGTGGCAGGTAGTCATCGGTGCGAATCCTGTCCGCGGGTTGGCCCCGCCTCCGCGACTTGTCATAAGCCAGCGGATTGCTCCAGGCTTCGCCGACCCGATATTTCGCAATGCTCACAATCTGGAGGATATGATCGGGCGGTATACGTCCGTCGTGGCCCCGTGTCATGACTATGTCATTTGCTGATCTCCATAGGGAGAAGCCACTGGACAGCATCTTGTTGATGCTGCAGAATATGAGCACCTCCGAGTCAGGACGGATGCCCGATTGAATCCTCGGGTCGCCCGGGAGGTAGGGGCAGCCGTGCACAAATTGGCGCCCCCCCTTCCTTTTAGGGTTGTCCTGTGCGAGGCATGAAAGGCCATTAGCAAGGATGTCCTTGACATACTCCCACTGTGTCCCGTGGATGAAATATACTGGGTCGTCTGGTTCTTTCATCCATGTTGTGATCGGCTTATAAAGCGACTCGGGACAGTGGATGCCTGGACTGCTGTGGCCGTTCGTGGCTCTGATGAAGTACTGTGGCCTGCGTGCCTTTGGTCGAAACCTGGGAGGCAGCAGCATGCTGTCCTCAACGCACTTCATCTGGAGCCTGCCCTTCTGCATGCCGTGATGGTCAATCATCTCACAGCAGTTTAGCAGCACCCAATACACGTATGACGTGTGGGGCCTGCCCTTGATCAGCACCTCGTGCATTTCACGATAGCCTTTCCACTGATCATTTTCAGTCCAGTTTGTCAGCAGATCGTCAACAACAACCCAGCCATCGTATGGATCGAAAGTGCTGATCTTTTCGAAGTGTCGGCTGAATCCGTCCTTCCAATATGGACTATGGCGTAGGGCTGTAGAGAACCATATTGACACCTTGGTCATTTGCCCTTCGCGCGGCAAAGTCGGATCCATGCCGAACCTCTCCATGACCTTCAGGAGCTCTGCTTTATGCTGCGCAACGCGTAGTGGCGGCCTGTCTCGCAACATATTTCCCACGGTTTGTTGTTCACGTTCCCAGTCGTTGCGGCACTCGAAGTTACGACGATCAGGGCAATTAATGACCTCGTATCGGTCCGTATCGTCTCGAGTGACTCGTGGGTTTATGGTGCGCTTCGGGCCTTTGCCTTCAATGCCTTGCCAGTATTCGATGGCTCCCAGAGGGATGTTCCTAAGAACAGACATTACTGGCTGCCCGCGTGCGGGTGGCCCCGCTAATGCAGCTGGCGGCGCTTTAACGGGTGGCCCAGCAGAGCCTGCGGCTGACGAGGCAGCTCCAGCGGATGACTCCGCGCCAGGGTTCGGGTGACCTTGGTCAGCAACTGCATCATCGGTTAGTTTCTGTCGGTCGCCAAATTCTTTGAGGACTCTGAAGCGTTCTTCTCTTGAGAGAGTGCCTTCTGCGGGTGTCCCCGCTGCTGCAGCTGGCGCCGCTTTAGCGGGTGGCCCCGCAGAGCCATTGTCCTCCTTAGCCTTGGCGGCCGCTTCTGCCCGCACCGACCTCGTCCCAGCTTCGGGCTTCGGCTGTGCTTTCATTCGTGCCGAACCTGGTCGTGGTGCAAGGCGCGGCTGATGCAGAGTTGGAGTCCAGTCACCTCGGAAGGCTGCCTTAGGCTGATTGCGAGCTTCATCCTTGACATCGCCTTGGGTCGCCGGTGGCATCGGGGTCGATGGTCCAGCAAAAGCCTTCCTCCTCTCCGTCACGGACAGACCGGGAGGATCTACCGGCTCAGGGTCGTCCGTCTTGGCGATCCCTCTGGCCTTCGCCCGCCCCTGTGTGCCTTCGGGGCTCTTGGACGGGTGCCTTTTCGCAGGAGTCGGTGAAGACGAGGAGTCGGCTTCAGGTCTTGGAGGTGGTCTGCTGCCCTTGCCCGGTTGTGGACCAGGAGGGTCTCTAGGAGGGCCTTCTGGCTGGCCATGATCATGGATGACCTGCCTCATCTGGTCGATGTCGGCAGTACCTTTTATGGCCAGCTTGTACTTGCCATTTTCATGGCGGTGAATTACCCTCGTGCAAAACCACTTCTGCGCCGAAGAGCTGTAGTACCAGCAGGCGCATCCATCAGGGAATGGATTCTCTGAGCCGTCTTCCGCCGCCCATTCTTCATTCAGTTCGGTGTGGTCAGTGCCGGCGGCGGACCCAGCAGCAGATGCAACAGCTATCCAATCGTCGTCCGCGGACCCAGCGGCTGGCGCCGCGTCTGCGGGTGACCCCGCTTCTTTGCTGGATCCTGCGGGTGACCCCGCCTCTTTACTGGATCCTGCGGGTGACCCCGCCTCTTTATGGAATCGGAATCGGCGGTTCCATTCCTTGAGGCGATGGTCATTGGGAAGCTGTACCCAATTTTCCCTGACGATGTTGGCCACCTCTTCGGTCATAGGGACGCGATCGGCTTCGGTGATGCGCTTTCCTCCTCCAGGGACCTCCTTGTTAGGATCATGGACGTTGCCAGCGTCATCTCCATGAGACCAATTCCACGGGGTCTCACCGTGATGAGGACTCCTGGAGGGGCGGTCCATTGGACAACTGCGCATGTGACCTTTGAAGGGCTCGCACTGACATACTAGTTTCCTGTATGTCTTGCGATCGTTGATGATCTCCTGTTTCTTAGCCCTTTTGTCCCAAGCCTCTGGCGTTTTGGTCTTGCCACCCTTGGTGCGTATTATCACGCCAGTTTCGTCCCTTTTGGTGCAGTACTCCTTAGAATACCAGTGGCGGATCACGTCCATCGAATAGGGTACCAGTTGATGTACCAATCCGGCACATGCTGAGCGGATACTCCAACGGAGTGCTCAGTACTGTATGGATAGCCCGATGCATCATGTGTAGGGCGTCTGGGAGCTGAACGGCTCCTCCTGCGGGCTGGCCCCGCTGACGCACTACCACGTTCCATTGGCCTTTGATCGTCATGCTCTGAGTCTCGGGGAGGCGACGGTTGTCCCTCTTGGCGTAGCGCATGTCCTCCGAGTCCTCTGAGCTGTCCTGGACCATGAATACGTGTTGATACGGGCTTCGGAAGTACCCGATGTCGTTTAACTGCTCCATCGTGAGGTCGTTAAGGTCTATTTGATCACAACCTTGCATAAATACATCCATAGACCAAGCGGGTGGCCCCGCTGTTGCGGCTGGCGTCACTTCGGCGGGTGACCCCGCTAGAGCCTGGAGTGCTGTCAGCATCTGAGGTGCCGACATGTCCGAATCCAGGTATGGACGCAGCCGTGCAGCCCCTGGGCGCGACAGCAGGTCGTTCATGGTTATCTGCTGATGTGCTGGCGCACTCAGGAGTCGGATTGCTTCAGCGACCTGTTCTTGGAGCATGTCCTTATAGTCATCTTCCGCACCTTCGGAGTCAGAGTACGCGGGATGGCCCCGCATTTCGTCATCAGCGTCTCCCGCCTCCGAACCAGCTCGCGAAAGGTCTGGCAGCAACGGCGTGCCAATCACCTGCGGTGCCAGCGCGGCGGTGAGCTCTTCCTCGGTCGCCGGGACGGTCTCAGCTTCGGAGACCTCGTCGCCGGCGGGTGGCCCCGCTGGAAGACCGAACCAAGCATTGAACGCGACCTCGTCGACCTCGTCCCAGCCGTGGAACTCGTCGAAGAGGGTCACTGCGTAGTCTTCCAGGGCTACGGTTGCTTCAGCGTAGCGGGCCATCACGTAATACGTGGAGGAGCCCGCAGCGGGAGCCGCTTCTGGATTGACGTAAAACTCGTAGTCAATGTAGTCTATGTCATCCATAAAAGAATTTTGAGCCAAATGTACGGATCCCTTTCCTTTCCCCTTCGGGCATTGATCGCGCAAATGATCTGTGCTACCGCATGTATGACACTTCATAGTATTGCCAGAAGCGTCCCTAGGGTTGCCCCTCCGCCCTTTTCCCTTACCGGAGGTCCGCCTGTGACCCCGACCTTTGCCTCCGATAAGAACTTCTTCAAAGGCTATATCAGTTAAGGACGTGAGGAAAGCAGTAATACCCCTACCATGCATACGGCGTCTGCGACCCCCTTTGCCACGACCCTTTCCATATCGTTTGAAATGTCGGCGTACTGCACGTCTCACTTTTCTGACTGGTTTCTTCATAAAGCGCCTCCAACGGCGTTTTGATTTGCGATAGGCCATAAAAGCGGCTTCCGCTCTTTGTTGTTCAGAAAGGTGAGTGTCATCCGCTGGATAGTCATTACCAGCAGAGACTATGCCATTGTGCTCATCGTCAGATGAGGTATCTGCGTCAGTGCCAGATTCAAACGGTGAGGGTGGCTGAGACCCTTGAGCGGATGACTCCGCTTGGCCCCAGAGGGTTGTGCCCGAGGGCGGGCTTGCAGTGTAGGCGGCGCCTGGCGAGTAGTTCGACCAGGCGTTCGCCTCAGCTGCCTCTGCCGATGCCTGGCCAGTCTGCCCTAAGAAGGGCAGTGGCCTCGTTGGGCATATCGGCTGGGTCAGCCCAGGGATTTGGCTCGCCAGGACCAGCGGGTGACCCCGCAGTCGTGGCGTAGACACCTGCATGTGAGTGGTGCCCTGTGAAGATACCCGCTATGTTGCCAGGAGAGCGCTCGGCAACATGTCCGTAGTTCCTCATCCTGGTCAGCAGCCTGTCATAGTCTGCTTGTGTTCGGGGCATCTGATGATTAAAGGGCTCCAGCAGGTGTTGGGCTCGTGACGCGCCAACGCCTAACGCTCTGAAGAGAATCAGCGTTAGGATCTGAAAGTTGGGGATGACAAATCCAACAGAGTTAGCCTCGTCACGGGCCATCTCGAATCGAGCTAACACTGAGTCGATTCGCTCGCCCCTTTCGACGCGAAAGTCGATAAGGGCAGTGCCAGAGTTGAGCTGGCGCTCATCTTCCAGATTTTCAAATTTGGTGCTCAGTAAGTACAGTATATATGTTACTGCATCCGTTGGCTGTCCATTGACAGTTACACCATAATTGATGATCTGGGAGGGGACCTGCATGGCGATACGACGAGCAAGACCTTGAAGGCCTCGTTGTAGTGCTGCAGCTTGTTGTGGTGGTGTCATATTGCCGCTCGTTACGTTTAACCATGCATGTACTTCGCGAACATATTCGCGAAAAGGCGTAGTACCGGCAGGGTCCCATGAGGGGCCAGTAGTACGCGTGTCGTCCATCCCCTGCCGCATGTATCCCACAGCACATCCCATTATTACCCACAGAATGCCGAAGATAGTTATCTTAATCCAGTGCATGTGCATTTCGGCTTCGGTGATTGGTTTAGGCTGTGGTTTGTCAGGCTCTGGCGTAGTAGCCGTGAGGCGCCTGACTGGCACGGGATGCAGGTGGCCCCGCTGCGGGTAGCCCCGCAGGGTGACCACGTTCTCGATCGAGTTGCCGATTGGCATCTGGTGGAAGTCGGGAGTGAAGTGGCGCAGTGAAGTAGGAGAGAGCGTCTCGAGTTCGCGGGTTGCCCCGCTAGCTCGATCGCGGACTGGCTCCGCTCCTCGCAGAGCCGGCGCAACATGGTATTCCACCGTAGTAGTAGTCCACCAAGTTGTGCCGTGGATTACAGGAATCAGAGCGAGAGCCAGCCACACGAGAGTGTAGCCAGCTCCGCTACCAAGTCGAAAACAAGCTGGTAAGCTTAGGTATGTGTTACGCTTTAAGCGTTGCCATATCCCAGGCTTTGGCTCATATCGCATGAGCAAGAGAGCAAGACGAAGCATGGGATCTGGAGTAAAGGATAGGATGGGCATCGTCAATGGAAAAGGTATTTTCCGATCTCTGATGCAAGTCGTGCGCCTCGGTGAGGCACAATCACATATTTGGCCGGGCCCGGCTTGAGCCAGGCACGGCAGCGGTACATGCTCGATTTATACCTCGCCTTTAACCTTCTCCGTTTAAAGTCATAGGCCATATTCAGCCAGACTAGACCCAGGAGAAAAGGGACATTAGACGGGACTAAGCGGAAGTAAGCGGTACAATGCCGGATTAGGCCAGTGTTCGACCACAGATATACCAATCCCGATGCAGAATCAAACCTCCCAAGAATTGCACTGGAGAGCGAAAGTCCCGGCCTCGGATCATCCGCTAGTCGAGCCGACATCAAAAGCGTCATACACAAGCTTACGCGCGGGCGCGCGGCGCGGGGGGCAAAGCAAGGGCCGCCGCACCACTCTACGTGCATTCTGGTCGATCGGGAGTTCCGATCCGAGCACGTCACTCAATGGCCTAACGTTACGCACGGGAGGAGGTCGGCGGCCCGCACAGGAGCGGGGGTGGGGGCGAGGGGTGCCCTTCTTCCGAGAAGGCAGGAGGCTTCATCTAGATGGCCTGGAGGCTTCAGAGGAAGGGCTCTCAGAGCGCGGGAGGGCATCTAAAAAGACCCCCCGCCCTACCTTTTCAAAAGGCCGGCGGATGGGCTCAGAGGGCTCTGGGGAAGGGCTCTCGTCAGAACGCTGGAGGGCTGCTAATAAAGAAAACGCTGGTTTCGCCCGAAACTGTTTTGCCCGCGGTCGAAAGATGTTCGCGCGAAACCCTTCCGGGCGAAACCTTTACCAAAATAGACCGTCACTGGGCGAAATCGTCCCATTGAAAACGACCCGGCGAAAACAACTGGGCGAAAACGATGGGGCAGGCAGAACGAGGCAAGCGAAAGGCGATCGGGCGAACGCGATCGGGCGAACGCGATCGAACGTACGTGACCGGGCGAAACCGACCGACAGGGCGAAACCGACTGGGCGAAACAGTCCTGGGCGAAACCGTCCTGGGCGAAACCGGCCGGCCCAACATTACTGGGCGAAAGCAAAGTTGCGAGGCCGATCAAGCGACAACGATGGGGGGAAACGGTTTCGGCGAAGCCGCGCGACAGAACTCGCTCGGGCGATGCCGCTCGGGGGACTTTGATCGGGAGCATCTTCGTTGCGAATACTGCTCGCTCCTCCTATTCTCCACTCTCGCTCTCCTGGCTTCTGCCCTTCGTGTGTACTGTTCCTCCTGCCGCATCTTCCTGCTTTCGTTTCGTTTGGCCTTTTCGCTTTTATTTCCCCTCCTTCTTTGTTTTTGTCCTGGCGCTACTTCAAATCTCCTGCTCCTGTGTTCTCCTCCTGCTTCCTTCTGCACCTGCCGTCCAGCTTTTCTTTTGCCTCGCCCTCTTCATCCTCTCATCATTTTTCTCGCTTCGTCTGGCATCGCCGTGCTGCGATCTCTTCTTCCTCTCACCACTCTTGTTTCTCTCTCCTCCTCTTCGCACTGCTCCCATCGTTTTTTCGGAACGCAGTGCTCGCAAGGATGCCATATCTCTGGCGCATGTGGCTACCTTGGTCGTCTCTTATGCTTTGCGTTACTCGTTGTTGGTGGGGAAACAATAGCTCGTCTTCTCGCGTACTCTTCCTGGCTCCGTGCTTTTCCTTATGCTATTGTTCTTCCTTCTCCTCATCCGTCTGTGCTTTTTACTTCATGCTTCCTCTGTTGGCCGATCTTGCGGGGCGGAAGTGCTACTCCGAGGGGTCAGGCGATGCGCCGGGAGATGCGGCATGGGGGCGGGCGGGGGGGCGCGGGGTCGGAGGGAGCAGGGACGGAAGAGGAGGAGCGCGGAGCAGAAGGTGCAGGACTGGCGAGGAAGACGAGGATAGAGGTACACACGGGGGATGAATGGAAAACAGCACTGGCAGCAAGGAAAAACATCTACCTCGAAACGAAACGCTTCGGCGACATTGCTTGGATCAAAAGATCCCGCGACGCCGACTGGGCGAAAAGGCGAACCCAACTGGGAGAAATTGAACAAGCGAAACCGACCAAGCCAAACCCACATCGCGAAACCGACCAGGCGAAACCGACTGGGCGAAACCGACCGGGCGAAACCGCCTGGGCGAAATAGACTGCGAAACCGTCCAGGCGAAATCATCCAAACAAAACCGACTGGGCGAAAACCATGTGGGCGAAAGCCACTGGGCAAGACACATTAAGCGAACATACCTATGAAGGAGAACACGATGCGAACAACACTGGGCGAAACCGACTGGGCGAACACCACCAGGCGAAACTGTCCCGGGCGAAACCGTCCCGGGCAAAACTGACTGAACGAAACCGACACTGGGCGAAACAAACACCAAACGAAACCGTCCTGGACGAAACTGTGCAGGGCGAAACCGGCAGGGCGAACCAACTGTGCGAAATCCGCAATGGGGAATCCGTCCCAGGTGAAGACGTTACATGACCGACTGGGTGAAGAACGTGAAGCGAAGAGCACCGAGCGCAGAACACCGAACGAAGAACACCAGGCGATAACCGACGGGCAAAAACTGACCAAACGAAACCGAACGGGCAAAACCGACACTGAGCGAAACCGTTCAAGGCGAAACCGCTCCAGGCGAAACCGATGCCGGGCGAAACCGAATGGGCGAGACCGACCAAGCGAAACCGACTTGGCGACATCGACTGGGCGATACCGACCAGCCAGACGAAACCGACCGGGCGAAGAGGGCCGAGTGAAGAACAACGAGCGAACTGCACTGGGCGAAAAAAACACGGCGAAAGCGACCAAGCGAAAACCACCGGGCGAAACGGACCGTGCAAAAACTGCCGGGCGAAACCGACCGGGCCAAACCCTCCAGGCGAAACCGACACCGGGACAAACCGTCCTGGGCGAAACCAACCGGGCGAAACCAATCGGGCGAAACACGTATCAAGCGAAACCGACAGCAGGCGAAACCGATGCCGGGCGAAACCTGACCGGGCGAAGCCGACGCCGAGCGACACCATGTCAGGCAAAATCAACTGGGCACAACCGACTGGGCGAAACCGTCTGAACGCTGACTGGGCGAAACAGACACGAGGCGAAACCGACTGGGCGAAAACCGCTCGGCGAAAAACACTGGGCGAAAAAAGGACATCAAGCGAAGATCATCGAGCGAAAAATACTGGGCGCAACCGACTGGGCGAAAACCAATGGGCGAGAACCTCTGGGCAAAAACGTCCCCAGCGAAACCGTCCTTGGCGAAACCGATGCCGGGCGAGACTTGCCGGGAGAAACCGACTGGGTGAAACCCGCACCAAGCGACATCTGACTGGGCGAAACCGACACCAGCCGAAACCGACTCGGCGAAACCAGCCAGGCGAAAATCACCAGGCAGAAACCGCCGAGCGAAGAACACCAGGCGACAAACATGAAGCGAAGAGCACCAAGCGACCGACCTGGGCGAAACCAATGCTGGGCGAAACCAACCTGGCGGAACCGACCGGGCGAAACCCGCGACGGGCCCAACCTGGCTGGGCGAATCCGATTGGGAGAAACCGACCGGGCGAAACGGGCCAGGCGGAACCGACCAGGTGAAAATGGCGGGACGACAAACAAGAAGCACCGAGCGAAGAACACTGAGCGAAGAGCACTGGGCGAACAAAAAACTGGGCGACACCGACTGGGTGAAATCCACCGGGCAAAAGTCACTGGGAGAAACCGACAGGGCAGAACCGACACTGGGCGAAACCATCCTGGGCGAATCCGTCTTGGCGAAACTGTCCCAGGCGAAACCATGCAGGCGAAACCGACCAAGCGAAACCAAGGCGAAACCTGACTTGGCGAAATCGACTGGGTGGAACCAACCAAGCGAAACCGACCGGGCGAAAACCGCTGCGCAAAAAAACACCGTGCGAAAACCACCAGGCGAAACCCACACCGACTGGGCGAGACCGACGCCAAGCGAAACCGTCCCGGGTGAAACTGTCTTGGGAAAAATCGAAGCCGGGCGAAACCCGAACTGGGCGAAGCCGACCGGGCGAAACTCGAACCCGGCGAAACCTGACTGGGCGAACACGAAAGGCAGGGCGAAACAAGCCAAGGGAAACCAAGGGGCGAAACCGACCGGGCCAAGCCGTCCGGGCGAAAGCCACCGGGCTAAACCGTCCAAGGCAAAACCGTCCCGGGCGAAACCGATGCGGCGCGAAACCAGCTGGGCGGAACGAAGCAGGCTCACCAAACGAAGCCCGCACCGGGCGAAACAGTCGACTGGGCGAAACCGACTGGGCGAAACCAACCAGACGATACCGACCGGGCGAAAATCGCTGGGCGAAAATCACTGAGCGAAAAGCAGTAAGCGAAGAGAACCGAGCAAAAAACATCGAACGAAGAGCACGGGGCGACAACCACCGGGCGAAACCGACCAGGCGAAAACCGACCTGGCGAAAACCACCAAGCGAAAACTATCGGGCGACACCAACTGGGTGAAACCAACGCCAAGCGAAACCGACTCCAAACGAAACCGTCCCGGGCGAAAGCGTCCCGAGTGAAACCGATGCCAGGCGAAACAAACCGGGCGAAATCGGCCAAGCGAAACCGACACCAGGCGAAACCGTCGCCAAAGCGAAACTGTCCTGGGCGGAACCGATGCCGGGGGCGAAACCGACCAGGCGAACCCCGCGCTGGGCGAAACATAACCTGTCCTTCTAGAGTCCCCCCGCCTTGCCGGCCTAACAGGCCGCCCTGCCCGCCTCCCGGCGCGCCGCCGAAGTGGGTGTGGAGACGGCACGTTCAGCGGAGTCCGCTGCCATACAGCAGAGGTCACACCGAGCATGCGATCTGCTGCCCCCTCAGATCGCAGTCTAGCACAATAATGAAATTGGTTGAGAAGATCCCCTGCTTCCCCCGGCCCCTCCCCCTCACTCCGTCTCCTTCCTTCCGTCGCTCCCTCCCTCATCCCTACCTCCCCCCTCGCCTCCCCGCTCCCCTCCAGTATCCTCTGCTGTCCATCCCTATCTCTTTCATTATGTCTTTCACACTGTTCCCCCCTCCCCCAAGGACTCGCCCGTCTCCTTTCCCTCGTCCCCGAGAACGCACATGTAGCATGCAAATGTCGTCCTCTTCTCCTCTTTCCTATCCCTCGCGTCCCGTCAAGGCCCTGGGGACATTGCAGAAACCAAGAGATTGGCGCACCCACGGAAACTGCAGCTGTGGGTCGAAATGATATCCCATCTTCATCTCGTCGCGCTAGATCTGGCAATGTTCTGTTTTGCTATAGTGCTCTGGTCTCCGGAGCCTCGATCCCGCCCCCCTCCCCCGACACCAGCGCCAACTCCTCCTCTTCCCTCTTCCCCTCACCGCCCCTCCCCCCGACCGTACAGGGGTTGCGCGCAACTGTCTGGGGCTCTGTGGCCGCCATTTCCTCAAGCAGCTGCGGGGAAGGTATGCAACGTAAAAGTTCGATGGTGTGGGTACGGAACAGCGATCGAATAAGAGGAGGAGGATTTTTAAAGAAGACGACGGAGGTGGACCCAGATCTGGAGTTGTGGCAAGAGGAAGAGTGAGAGCAGGAGCCGAAGTCGAGCTGGCCAGCTCAAACGAATCAGCGGGCCCCGCACGCCCCTGGCCGTCGCCCCATAACTTGAAAGTCAATGCTGTCACAAATGGATGTTGGGACTGGCGCGCGCTCCAACTCAGCCAGCGGAAGGGGATCACGCGCGCTCGAGTAGGCTACCTATACGACCACCCTTCGGGTGATAAGGAGGTTATGTGGGGGGGGGGAGGAGGGGAACCAACATCTCACTCAATCGATCTTACTATCGATCACACTCAACGGGACACCACGGGACACTACGGGACACTTGTCGATCTCACTATCGATCTCACTATCGATCTCACTATCGATCTCACTTAACGGGACACCACGGGCCACCACGGGCCACCACGGGACACTACGGGACACCGCGGGACACCTCTCGATCTCACTATCGGTCTCACTATCGATCTCACTGTCGATCTCACTCAGCGGGACACCATAGGACATCACGGGACACCTCGGGACACCACATCGATCTCACTATCGATCTCACTGTCGATCTCACTATCGATCTCACTCAACGGGACACCACGGGACAACTCGGGACACCTGTCGATCTCACTATCGATCTCACTGTCGATCTCTCTCAGCGAGACACCACGGGACACCACGGAACACCTCGGGGCACCACATCGATCTCAATATCGATCTCACTGTCGATCTCACTCAACGGGACACCACGGGACACCACGGGACACCGGCGGGACACTGGGGCCACCGGCCGCCGGAGGAGAAACATTTGGTCCGGCCGCGGCCCAGCAACTGGAGGATTTCCTCTCGCCCGCCCACGCAGCTTCGCCTCGCCCGCACGCGCGCACGGCACGCACGACACGAACCCGAAACCGAAATCGATTTCCCGGTAGGGGTGTTTCCGTTTCACGTCGGACTCACCCCCCAACCTCCGATACTTGCATGGCGCCGCAAAAGCTGTAGGGGCACAGTGGTGCGGCTTATCTAGTATGGCTATTTTGCTAGGTTTAGATTTGATGTCTTATTTCAAATGGCTTTACTCATATGACATAGCTTGCAATGCGTATCTTGTACGTCTTAGTTCGAAGGGTTTACTGTGCCTGGTTTATGTTGTATGGCGTCTTTTTGTCTGGCTTAATATGCATGCCTTGCTGCTTCCTCGAACTCACTTTACACCGCTCTCTCAAACCAGCAATTGTCCCGTCGGCTTATCTTAGCAGGGGCTCCATGTTTGGGACTAGTTTAGCTTATCCTAGATTGTGTATTGAATACTGCATCTTTTGTATTGCTTTTCCAACACCGTTTACCTGGTTTGTATTATAGGTGTACGGCTTACCTAGTCTTTTCAGCTGATACGCTTACTTATTATGTTTTTTTACTGTAAGGCTTACTTGGTACAAATTTACTCAAACCCATCTCATACAGCTTCGTTCGGACTCTTCAACTGCGCCAGTGGAAACTTGTTTCGCTGGAAGTTCTTCGCGTGGTTTCTGTGTCGGGTACAATTTCAATTCAAATTAGCTTTGGTTCGAGCGAGCTAATTGCCTGCGCCGCGATGGCCCCAGGCTGTACCATACGTGTTCTGACTTGAGCGCTGGCTATTGGGATTCTATTTCATTTTGTTCCTAATTGGTGAACGCCGGGGTCTGCTACGCGGGGCGTGCGTGCCCATCGTCGTCTTCGTCGGCGGCTTGGCAGGCAGCTCGTTCTGCTCTTCCTCAGTGGCTGTTGCAGCGGTACCCATGGGATTCTCCGTGGTGACTTTCTTTACCTCTACACGTTGCGAGATGTCTTTTGGTTTTTTTCACATCTCTACTTGTGGCGACGTTATGCCTTCGCGTCATCATCTCCACAAGGTCCGTTACTGTCTGGACCAATATTCTTTGCCACTGTTGGGGATGACGTCTGTCCGAAAATGCTATGTGATGCTGCGCAACTGTACGCAGTGGTCGCACTCGGTGGCGACCAGCTACTTTGGTTTGTCGTAGCTGTTCTTTGTTGTCGTATGTTTCACCGTGCAACTTCGTTTTTGTGCTGGTTTCTTCATGCGCGCTATGGCTCGCTGGTTGTTTTTTTGTTTGCGCGGTTTTCGAAATGGGCCTCGCTGTAGATTCACTTGTATGCGGCGTTGGCGAGGGCGCGGTGCAGTGTTCTTGCCTCAAAGTGGTTTGGGTCTTCTTCAATGTCTTCATGGTGTTGGTCCTGGCCGCGCCCGCTCTGAGTTGCTCTTAGCTGTTGAAGAACATATTCCGTATTCAATACGTCGCAGCTAATACCAGAACTATGTGTCTTGCACTGCTTTGCTGAACGGCAATTGTTCGCCTGGGACTTGTTAGCGCAGGTTCTGCGATTCCGCGTGCGAGGCTGGTATGGCTTCGTTCGTGTGGTTTAGCTTGCATAGGTTCTGGATCCCACCCGCGCGTCAGCCAGTCGTCCCAGCGCAGCTCTGGCGGCGCGCCTCGCGGCAGGCGCGCCTCGCCTAGTCCCCCTGCAGGCGCGAGGACGCATCCACAGGATTCTTGGCCGACGGCGCGAAGCCGAAGACGCCCCGCGCGCCAATCGCCAGCTCCAGAGCAGAGTAGGCGCGCGCCACCTTGTTGAGCTGGTTGCTGCTGGAGCGGTGCTTGCTCAGCGCACGCATGTTGACCCATGCTGTCCAAAAGGTGCAAGAACGCGCGGCCCCTCACAGACGTCGCCCGGGCTCGCAACCGCAGCGCCATGAGCGACGCCTCGCACTCCAAGGTGTTGATGTGCGTACCAATCTCGTGCCGCACCATTTGCGTTGCAACGCTCCAGTGCCAGTTCCGCGTCCACCTCCTGCCATAGGGAAATATTGCCAAGCACCCCTGAATTAATATCAATTCTCAAGTCGGTGCCATTGTGATGGCAATTTGTGACGAGCGCGGCCGCCACGCGCTACCCCTGGCTGAAAGGGCGCCATTCACCGCCTCCGCGCGGCGCCAGCCCCACCATCAGCACGCCCGCGTAGCACGGGGCGTTAGGAGGGCAGTGGCAGAGCAGCCGCGCGCCTCGCAGCTCCTCCAGCGCCTCGAGGAGCTCGGGCTGCCTGCGGAGCCAACCCGCGTGCGTAACCGCCGCGTCGCTCGCCGCCTGCTCCGGCACCGCGGGGAACGGGCTGTTCCGCACCGTCGGCGCCTACCCCCAGCGGCTCGAGCCGCCCCCGACGTTGGCCGCGCCTCTCCCGGCGAGCTCCTGCTGGCCGAGGCCCTCCTCCGCCCCCGCCTCGCGGCCACTCCACAGCGCCGCGCCGCCTGTCCAGAGCCCGAGGCCGCCAACCCCGCTGCGCGAGCTGTCGCGGAGCGCGCTCAGCGCAGACGTAGCCGCCGGCCAGCAGCCCGGCCCGCGCGGCGCAGTGGCCAAAGACCTACGCGACGACCTCGCATTAGAACGACATCTCGATGAGGGAGCGGCGCAGCGCCTCGGACTTCTCGGGCTCCGCCTTGGCCCTCGCGCTGGTCATGCACGGGGCCGCGCAGCCGCGCGGGCGGCCCATCGGCGCCTCCCTGACCAGCGTGGGCCGACGTGCTGGTGCTCCACAGCACGTTCGGCCGGGTACCTGTGAAGGTGGGCGCCGCGGATTTTGGGTGGGTCCGCCGCCCTCGCGCGCGCTGGCTCTTCAGGGCCCCCCCCTGCCGTCCTTCGGGGCAGCGGCGTTCGAGATGCCCGCGCAGGCTGCTCCAAGCGTTCAGCGAGCCTGCCGAGCCACACTGGAGACGGTGCTGCCGCCGGCGTCGGGGTGGCTGCCGCGGGGGAGCCGCTGGCTGGGCGAGGCCGAGGGCGAGCGTCTCCCGGCGTTCGCGCTGGGCGCCGCGGAGCCTGCCGACCCCCAGGCCAGCCAGCATCAAGGACTGCGCGCCGACGGAGCTCAAGCGCTGGGAGGCCGCACGCTACACTGCCCCGCCATGCCAGCTCCACGAAACGGACTGCTATCACCTTGCGGTCCACACGAAGCAAGACGTGATCCTGTTAGGGGTCCATCTGCCACGAACCCGTTCGAGATGCGACCGTGCTCCCTCAACTTCTAGGCGAGGTCTTGGGGGTCGGCGAGCTTGATATTCCGAGGTTGTATCTTGTCATCGAGTTCGGCTGACATATTTTCACGAGGCCCTGGCAGGCCGCCGAGGGCCCCCTGGTCCTCCCCTCGGAATCTTGCCAACATACTCAGAAGCCTCCTCGACTTCATAAGAGGTCCCGCGTGGGCTTCCCGCGAAGCCTCTTGGGCCTGTGCTGTCGCTGTTTCTTCTCCACTTCGTCTGCCTTTGGTGCCAGCAGAAGTTATCGTCCCTTGTAAAACGTGTCATCCTTCAACCCTCCGAATAGAAACTCGCATTATGGTACGCGTATCCGACGCGTCAAACAACAAGTTGGGACTTTGAAAGAAGGTCCTGAAATCGACGTTATGTTTTTCCTTCGCCGGTGCTCGGCACACTTTGCGTCACTTTCAGTGCTACCTACTTGCACCCGACTATAATGCAAGACTGTTCGGACATCCCACGTCGCTCTCATATACACATGCGTACGCACGAGGGAGTACTTCTGAAGGCGGCACTTGGGGCCAATTTCTGTCCATAGGGCCGCGCATGGGGGCATTACATAGGGGCAGTACGTGGAAGGCGATGCAGGGGACGGGGGGCAACACATGCGGGCATGAAACGAAGGCAAAACATGGGGTGAGACTCGTACTCGGGAATGCGCAGCGGTGGCCAAGGAGCCTCCGCCCATCTCCGCGCCCTTTTGCTCTCATCCGCACATGCGGGCGGATCAGAGTACGGCGGATTCGTGTCGTCACGACCTCGGCGTTGGCTTCTGACACCGCGTATTTAAGTCATTCAATCTTCATCGATCGGCGGCTTTTGCATCACCAGGTCGTCCCACATTGGCAGACTTTGTGTCACCGGCTGCTTTCAGTCTTGAACCCTCGCGCTGGTTTCGCAGCCGCGTCGACACGACACGAATCTACCGTACACACACACACGCACACGTGCTAAAGAACAGTGCGCCGACGTTGCAGATCTCCCCCGCGCAACACGGCGCCGCCGGCGGCAGAGACCTAGGGCTCCTAAGGCGCCCGCCCCCGGCCTTCCCAAATCGCTGGGGAACGGGCCCGGGCCTCGCACCCTACCGTCGCAAGAGCCGCTCTCCCTGCTCCCTCTGCTGTTCTGCCCCCTCCTCCTCCTCCTCCTCCTCCCCGTGCTCCTCTCCATTGTCCAGCTCGTCCTCCTCTTCCTCGTGGTCGCCATCGTCTGCCTCCCCGTCCCCCTGCTCCACGATCCTGCTCCTCCTTCCCCTCCCCTCTGCGCCTCCCGCTCCTCCCTCCTATCGATCCCCCCATCTTCTTGCTCATCATGCTTCTCCTGCTCCTGCTCCTTGTCCTGTTCCCCTCTTGTCCCTCTCCTCCATCAAAGCGTGTGTCAATCTTACCCCTCTTCACCTCGGGAACCATTATTGACTAGATGGTTTTGAACCAACACGACTGCGGAGCGAATCCGCCCCTCACAATCTCTCTCAGTTCCTTACCAAGGGTTATGTAGAATGCACTGCTACACTCCTCCTCGGCCAGGCGCCCTCGCGCCGCCGCCGAACAGCAGGCATTGAAACGCAAGCAGGCGCCCTCGCGCCTTCACGTCTTTCCTCGGCCGAACCTCCGGCCCAAGTCGTAACTAAACCGCTGCCCTCAGGGAGAGCTCACTTCTACCCTCTTGAATCACAAACCCGCACTTGTCCATGAAGAAATCGATCTTGTCGCCGCTCAAGTGCTTCGTCATCAGGTCAGCAGTATTGAGCTCGCCTGGAACCTTATTCAACTTCGCAAGCTTCTCGTGGTAGATAGCTTGAACCCATAGATACTGTGTATATAAGTGCCGCACCTTCCCAGCACCAAGCCTGAGCGCCATGCCACGCCCGGCTGTCGCATCCGTCTCGATGGCTAGGCCTTTCGTCATGCCGTAGTCCTTGCACATGCTTTGAGCGCCAAGTCCCACGCTCGTCCCTCGAACAATCGCATAAAACTCCGACTCGCCACTCGATGAGGCAATCACAGACTGTGTGTTGGCGGTCGCCTTGAGCAGATGAACTCCATGATAAAGTGCAACTCCAGTAGTGCTCCTCCTTGTCAGCACGCAGCCCGCATGGTCTGAGTCGCAGTCTACCGTGATCTCGTCCGGCTCGTCCTGCTGGATGAACCGCTGTACTATTCTCGGCCGGCGTAGCAAGTAGCGTCCGATCCTCTTCACCATCTCCATGGCCACCTCGGTCGGCTTGTTCATCCACCTGGCCGCTTCCTTCGCCGCGTAGAGCAGGTCGATCCTGTCCATCGCGAGGTAGTTGATGCGCATGCAGACGCTCCTGTATAGCGCCGCCTCTGCAGTACCAAGCGAAGGAGATTCAAGCAGCTCCTCCGCCGTCCTCTTGATGCCTGGCGATGTCACCGCCTTGCTGCCCTTGTCGAGTCCGAGCTTCAGCGGGCTCGTGACGATCTCGACGTGACGGGCGTCAGCTTCCCACTCCAAACACGGAACGCCGGCCTCGGTCTTGTTTAGCCTGACGATCCTGTTGAGCAGCGTGATCTCCCGCAGGTCGCCGTCATCCCAACCAAGAACTCCTCGAACCTTCACAAGCAATCGCTTGGATAGCTCGGTCTTGAACCACTCCAGAGCGTCATCATCGCCCTCGCTCACGAAGTCGTCCCCGTGGTAGAACAACAATGCGTTCCTCTCGTCGTGCCTGCGCAGGCACGGGCAGAATACGCCGATTTTGAAACCCATCTTTCGCAGCACCTCCATCACCTCGTCAGCGAAGTTGGCCGCTGCGTCCCTCGTACCGTACATGCTCTTGAGCAGCAGCGCGCAATATCCTTCTCGGTGCCGTTCAGGAGGTAGCTGAACAAACACTCGTCGCCGAGCGGGACTGTGGAAGTGCGCCCTACTGATATCGATGAACATCAACTTGCGCCTCCGGCAGTCGCCCCGCTTTCGGCTCATCATCTTGCTGAACAGCATCTTGACACCCTCCTGCGGCGGGGTCGCCGAGAACACATCATCCCGGAAGATCCCAGCCCTCTGCTGCGCGCTCTTCAGCTCCTTTGCAACCGGCCTGCACCGTATCTCCGGGCGCTCCGTATCGCCCTTGTTGACGTCTACCCACTTGACTGGGATGGGCTTCGCCCTGGTCTCCTCCCAACAGAGAGACTCCGGGACCTCCTGGAGCACCTCCATGTCGTCCATGTACTTGATCTCCTCCTCCCTGCCGGCCCGCGCCATCTTCGCGTCCAGCAGCTGGCCCGAGATATTGTCACGGAGCTCCTCGTACTCCTCCATGTCCCAATTCACGGCGTCCTCCTCGCAGGTGACGCCCACGGTGAACGCGCTCAGGTCACCGTTGACCCTCGGCTGGGCCGTCAGACCCCTGAGTATTGCCGCCACTGGGGCAGGCGGGTAGTTCTGCGCCGGTCGCGTCCTCGCACTGCCAACCAGCGGTACATGAGCATGCAACTGGCTCCTGGGCAGACTCTCGTTCTCGCACCTACGGGATACTTCAGCCAAAATACAGGGTGAAATGCTCAGCCAGCCGGTGGGCTTGAGGACCAGCCCCACCTCGCCATCGTAGTCGACCGTCTGCTGGCCGAAGCAGCATTGGTGTCCCGTCACGCGTGAGACACCCTCCATCTCCATCAGCTCGACCATGAAGTCTAGCTTCCAACTCCAAGCTTGATCAGGATGTTCGTGCAGGAAGTAGCGTCCTTCTCGCACTTGCTTCTTGTACTGCCTCACGCAGAATCGAAGGTGCCTGATGCCCTCGATGACCTTCCGCTCGTACTCCTCTGGGTCGCGGTCCTTGTTCAGGTTCATGATGGCGCTGAAAGCTCTGCACATCGGCGACCCAATCTGGACGTGCGGCCTCTCATGGTCGATGATCTTCTCGCACAGCACCTGTCGGTCGGGATCCGACAGATCCCACTGCACTCCGTTCTCGTCCTTCAGGCGCAGGTCGAACGCGTGCCCCGGGTTGAGGCCAAACGACTCCGCCCTGCTGGTGAACTTGCCCAGCCCGAACAGCTCCGACACGTGCACGCCGAAGAAGCCCAGATCCTTCACGAGGTCCTCGACCTCCCCCAGCAGGTTGGCGTCCATGGTCTGCTCCACGCCTCGCGGCCCTTGACTATCAGCTAGCCGCTTCAAGGTCGTCCTCGAGCTCTCGTCCATCGCCTCCTGCGGTCCTGGGGTCACCTGGGTCTCGGCTTGCCTCTTCACGCCCGAGCCTGAGCCCTTGGTGAAGATCTCTCCTCCGAGCGCAGCGTGGACCAGCGCGCTCGATACTGAAATATCTTGACCATGCTTAGCAGGTTGAGCTTGCCCAGCTGCCGTCCCTGCTGTGGCCGGTCTAGCAGCCGAGGATGGCGCTCTGCCGCTGCCTCCTCCGGTTGCCTCCTCCACGTCGACCGCCTGCTTCTCAGCCGCTCTCTTGATTCCTTGCCGTTCCTCGGCCATCCTTACTCGCTTCCTCATCTCGAAGTCATCCTCCATGAGCTTCGTGATCCTTGCCCTGCAGGCCTCACTGTGGCTGCGAGCTGGGAAGCCCAGGGCGTAGCTCTCGCATCCGATGCACCCCTCGGTCTTCCCGAACTTCTTGATCTCCACCTCGTTGCGGATGTGCACTCGCCTCGGTCCAGGAACTCCTCCTGCACCCGTTCCCGGCCGCAGTGTCCGCGGCTCAACTGGTAGAGGCGCCTCGTCGGACGCCTTCGCGATCGGGAATCGCGCCGCCGGCGCGTCCTCCCCGTCCTTGGTCACACCTGGCACTGGCCGCCATGGTGTGCCCTGCAGCTTCTTCAGCAGCTCGCCATTGTAGCGGTCGTCTCCGGCCTTCCGCTTGACAGCCCTGGCCCTGGCCACTCCCGACTCCAAGCCGATGTGCAGCTCCTGGCTCTTCAGCTGAGTCGAAAGTGAGCTTGGTAACTAAAATAGGGCATATAGCCTGTCATATAGCATCCGATTCCAAGGCGCTGACCGTGGACATCGGATGGCAAATAGCGTCCATCGCTCTGCTGTAGCTGTGAAGGTAGTATGAGGGGTGGGCGGATAAGATAGGATAAGATCGATGTAATGATCTTTCCAGCACATAGCGAACACTCGCGGTGTCCGGGCAAATAGGGCGCGCGTGCCTTGAGCCCAAGGCAGCGGCGCGCGAGCTATGCTCCCGATACTGTAACATCTCCCAAAGAGCTACCCTTAAAGTCGGGAGGGGAGGAGACGGAGAGCATAGTCGCACGCAAAATTCGCGCGCACGACTGTTTGCAAAGAAATGAAAACAGTGCGTACAAACTGGCCAAACGCCAGAATGTAAGGCGAGTTTCCTCGCAAAGTATTTCACGCAAATACAGGACAGCCCCTTCAAATAATGAAGGGCTATCGGCCTAGTTAGAGGTAGGCCAAAATTAGGCCATACCTCACCAAGCAAATGTGTATTAAGGCAAAGAGCCTGAGTTGTATGAAGCCGGCTCGTTGCCAGGCGTGAAATATGAGGCTCGTTTCCGAGCAACTAAAGGGGCGCCTTTATAATA
Organism: Prorocentrum cordatum; assembly: GCA_963575745.1. NCBI lineage: Eukaryota > Dinophyceae > Prorocentrales > Prorocentraceae > Prorocentrum > Prorocentrum cordatum. Next base: position 56,733 of record CAUYUJ010000310.1, read on the forward strand.
GGCGCCCGTGCTGGCAAACTGGACCGCGAGGGCAACAAGGACAGACTAAAATTGATTAGACTTGGGTTTGTCTCTGTCCTCGGGACCCCGAAAAGGAACAAATTGCTTCACGTCATACTTAAATGACTGAGTGCCTGACATCACTTCCAGAAGCAGCTCCCGATCGATGCTTCCCTTTGTATGCCCATCTGCGGTCATATCCCTAGTATCACACCATTGCACGTTATGTACTATACCTATATCCATAAGCTCACGTATCCAACTGATATGTCCAAGCAGAGTCCGTTCTGTGGGTATTTTGAGATCCCTGCTTGATCAAGATTTGCAGACGGACTCAGCGTCTATGGTCAGAGAGACTTCGATAGCAAGGCCTCCAACTTCACGCATATCTCGTAGTTGTCGTGGAGTCAAGGCCCCTGCCTTAATTAAGCTCATGGAGAGTAATGAGCGTAGGGTAACACTCATCAAGGTTATGTGCGGCTGCAAGTGCCTCCGCAGCATAACTGGACCTCACCTGTAATCGGTGTGATTTGCATAGTCCGTCACAGAGGTGAACGACGGACTTGCCTTGAGGCGAGTTTCCTCGCCGTAGTACGTTGGCCCCGCGAATGCCGTAGCCCTTGGTCTCGTCATCCTCCTCCCCGGTAAGCTTCCGATATCCCGAATCGCTATGGATGTCGACTTCATTCGTCGGCTTCATCCGAGGGAAGGTGATGCGTTTCGGACTGCTGATCAGCTTTCGCGTCACAGCATTCAAACGTCTGACTTGTAAATTGGTGGGCTCTTGAATTTTCTGAAGAGAGACCACATATACCATAAGCCAGATTTGAGTAAGAAGGGCATAGGCGAGGGCTCCTCGCAGGCTGACGAACATGTCGGTAATAAGTTTCGTGGCTTTGGCGTCGGCCGCCGCTCCTGTAAGTTCTGGATGTGTGATGGGACGCAGTTGTTTGATATACTCGTCCTGGTCCATGATCACATCTCCCTGATCATTCTTAGTGTAGCGGACGGCACAGTTCGTATATGTGTGCTTGTTGAGCTTACATTTGCCAAAAACCTTTTCGACACGTTGTACACAGTCGTCGATATTTTTCTCTAGACCTGTCATATTAATGTCATCGACATGTTTTGCAGTCAGAAGATCTTGGCTGAATTCAAATTCAGGATCGTAACTAGTCGGTGAAAGTCCTATAGCTCGTGTGGTCGTACGAAGTTTGAGAGAGAACGCTCTTGGGGCGTCCTTAGTACCCGTTCCTGGTTTGAGGCACCTAAGACAGTGTCGACTTTCGTCGTAGGATGAGAAGCCGGGTAGGGTACGAAGTACCTGAGCGCTTCCTGGTGGAAGAGTAAAGCAGACCATGCGAGTTTCCTCGCCAGTGGCATGGGCAAGTTCCTCGTAGGTCAAACCTTTTAGGAATGCCTTATCGATATCCATGGATGCTAAGATCCACTCTGGATGACATGCCGCTTCACTTGCCAAGAGTCGTTGAGACTGCCTTCGGGCGGTTCCCGAGAATGTTTCCACATCAAAGGCCTCAGTATCCATAAATCCACGAAGGACCAATCTGAGACGAATGGTTTTAACGTTCTCGGTGCCCATCTTTACGAACTTCCACTTGTATACATATCTGGATGTCATGATGTTGGAAGCTTTGGATAAGTCGTACATCTCAAAGCATCGGTTATCAATCCAGATCTTGAGCTCAGTATATAAGGCTTCACTAACCTCCTTTGGATGTGCTGCTATGTCGGCTTTGGTCAGTAGGTCGTCTTCTTTGACAACCACAGCACGTTTAGCAGCATTGGATACATATACTCTCATCGTTGCGACCATATCGGTATCGAGCTGTGCAAGTTGGGTCTGATCCAACACTGTATTTTGACATTTCTGATGTAAAGCATAGTTCAACGTAAGTACCATATTCATCACTGTCTAGGGAATAGCTCTCGTCGTTTGTGTTCGAACAAAGAGATACTAGACAAGACTCACATGAGTTAGGCTCGTCTCCGAGCATATCTGATGATGTAATATCATCTTCGTCCGCAAATGCTGAAACCAAAACGCATTGGTCAGGCAGCATAGTTGTTGGGACGCAATAGAGATAATCATCTGTAATCGTCGTAGGATGAAGGTCCATACGTAGTTCGTCGTACCACTCTTCCAGCATCATGGCTTCGATATTGTGTTCCTCATTTTCCTCATAGATTGTCGACAGACGGCCTTCGCTAGGCGATGAAGCGTCTGGTGTGTCTGGAGAAGGCCTGTTTCCAGGCGACTCGTGTTCTCCAGACGTGTTGCTTGGATGCTGATATTTAGCCAGGTCATCGTGAAATCCTAAGGAAGGGACACGAGAAGTCAAGCATTGAATAAGTCTGGAGTGAGTGCTACCAGTAATCTGAGAAATGTTTAGGCCGGTGCCCACACATTCATAGTAGTGGAACGCCGGGCTAATGTCATTGTCATAGTGGATCAGCGTAGACCCGGTGGCGTACTTTACTGCAGGTAGGCTTGACACACTCTTAGCCAATCGAACTGCTACTACATGTTCCACTCTGAAGTAATTTCGTACGAGATACTGTAGTGCTAGGTGTACGCGCGGGTGAAACTTGCTATCGTCTGACAGGTTAAGGTTTCCCTTGTAGTCGGGAATATACCCGAAAACTTTGGCAGGTTTCCCTGCACTGAGATGTGCCACATAGGCAAGGACGGTTTGCATGGCCATGTTATCCATGCCAAGTTCCCGTGTGAGGAGACATTCGATGTATAGTGTGTGACGAGCATCAGGATACATCACAATTACCTCACGAGATCCTGCCTTGACAACAATATGTCCTCTTTCAGGCACGTTTCGGATCACCGGGAATGGGCCGTTCCAGCCTCCATGGTCGTCCTTGGTGGCAGTAGGTCGGTGGTAGTCGACCAAATCCCCTGATGAGTAGAGGCGAGCACCATCAGGAGTCGTCTTAGCCCTAAGAGCCCGATTTGTCTTGGCTACAGCAGTAGCCTGAGTTATGGCTTCGAGGCTGACTTCCCTTACACGACGTTCTCGTTCGTGTCCTGAAGTCTCGGGTCCCTTGGGAAAGTCAAGGGTATCGAGATCAGGAAGGAAGGAGGGCTGACGTCCTGTGTGTGCCTGATATGGCGATACTCCGTTATAAAACGTAAACGCATTAGTAACGAAGATGCCTTCCGCCAATACTCTAGTGAATACAACAGGGATGTTGTGTCTATTCAATTCTTCCTCAATCATGTGGAGGACGCCTCTGAGAATGCCGTTTCGTGACTCAATTGAAGTCGCGTGTTGGCCCGGTGCTCGGATACGAAGTTCCGTGCCCTTATTGGCCATCATGCTTTTAGCGGCCTCATTACTCAGGGCGCCTTCTCCATCTGAGTATAAAACTTTGAAGGGTCCGTGATAGGCAATCCAGCAGTAGTGGTAGGCATCGATGATTGTGTCGCGTTCTCTGTCGGAAATTTCAAGGCCTGCTGCCAGGCGAATACAACGATCCATAATATGAAATATGGTCCGTTTCTTGTAAAACATGAGGTCCATTTCCCCTTCATCGAGCCAGTTACCAGGGAGGCTTACCGATGGTAATGTCGAGTTTCCTGGACGTTCCCATGCTCTACATTCCCGACAGGTGTCGCATATTTCCTTGATCATGTTCAGTCGAACGTTATCAAGCCCCACCTTTTCGAGGATTAGCCTCATCTTCGGCTCCTTCGCATGATACCATCGCAGATGCAGTTTTCGGAGTTCCTTTTTCACAACATGGGGTTCGTGACTGCGGAGACTCTGTAGACTGTGTTGGATGTCGAATCTCGTCCAGTCGGGTAGTCGTGGAGCCCCAGAGCCGGTGGAGGCAAGGGGGTTCCTTGTAGCTCTGCGTAGTTGATCCCCTGTGTTGACTGCGTCTGGAGGTGGTGGTACGCCTTGTAGACGTCCGCGGCGGGCCGCTACCTGTGGCGTATCGCTAGAAGACGCAGAAGGCGTGTTTCCACGCTCGGGGGCGTCTCGTAGCAGGTCGTAGCTGCTGGTACCAGATGTCGGATCGACGTTACCGAAGGAACGTGGTCGTGGTGGCCTGGCGTGTGCGCCTTGGCGGCCACCTGAAGCTGAAGCTTGGCCCTCACCAGGTTTAGGTAGGGGTTTCCACCAAGCTGGCACGTTTTGCCTTCGGGGTCGTGGTCGTCTGGTAGTTTAAATGGTTCAGCAAAACGACATTTACCAGGTTCGGTATCAAGGTGATTCTTAACACCCTTGCTTCTCGTAAGATCCCTCTGACATGCTGGACATGGCCAGTATACAGAGATAGAGTCATGATATTTGCACTGCGTAGGGTCTCTGTTATGGCTAGGACTGTCCTTTCGGACGTTGTCGATGCATGCCGGGCACGTAGCCACCTTTGGGATGATACGATCACCGATGCGTCTCATACCTTCACCTGGTTCAGCTTGCTCAGGAAGGTCGGCAGGATAAGCATGTGCAGTATTTATAGGCGCGTTTCCGCGCGTGGTGTCAATGGCTTTCGCCAAGTAGACGGCTTCCACGAAGGCAGACTGCAGTCGTCGAGTGTATTTTTGTGCCAGTGAAAGCTCGGTGTTGCACGGTTGTGCGTGCACATGCTGACCGTTGCACTTGAGTCGCTCAAAGGGTTTAAGAATTGTCTTGTCGTTGCTGGTGATATTTGTCGGCTTCTTAATATAGTCGCCAGTCGTATCTTTAAGTCCAGTAGCGCATTGATCAATGCGTACGGTCGTGATGTGTGGTCGGTTGGCAAGCTTCGTCCATGGAGAGATATCGTCCACCCATGTTCCTGTCGGTTGTTCGCGTATAAACCACCTCTGAGCGTCATCTTGGGTAACAGCAATTTTACCACAATAGATTATGTGTGGTAAGTCTTCTTTGTGGTGCTGTTCCCAAGTGTTACAGTTGACTTTGTAGTTATAGTAAGATGGTGGTCCTGTGGTGCGGCAGCTGGGTTGCAGTATGGCAACTCGTACGTAGCATATCTTGAAGTAGTGATCTATCACCTGCTGCGCCGAGGGGTCTCCCAGGTCGACATATGTAGTCTTGTCCAAGTTGCCGCCTGAGGACAGTCCCCTTGAGAAGGCAAGCTCTGAGATGCCACCCTCACCACCACAAAGCTCCAACATATCCACGCAATTGTTATGGCCATAGCATAGTGTAGCAACTATGCTGTATATGTCAGCGTGTGTGTCGGGCATAGATGTGGGGAGGGTAAGGAACAGGTCATCGTCCTCGTCGGAGCTTATCAGCTCGACAGGGGCGTCAGTACTCCAGGTTGCCATAAGATCCTGTCCGAGTCCTGACAAGTCGTCGCCGCAATCGTCATTTCCGTCTTCGACGTGCTTTTTAATGCGGCGAGGCTTGATGCCTGCTTCCTTTTCGGCTTTGAGCCTTTCCTTCTGCTTTATACGCGATTCAGTGGGTAAAGCTTGCTCGTTTTGTTCGTCGGTCTGTGTACTCATTGTCGTGGTGGAATGGGTACATGCGTCAATCGCCAGAGTCGGGAGGGGGAGAGAACAGTCATCTATGATGACGCGTCTATGTTTCTGTGGTGATTGAGTAGGCTCGTTTCCGAGCAAGACCGGTTCCTCGGGTTGCCAATACAACCGAGTACTGATGTTGGCAACCCCTGCAGGTAATGGTGCATGCCAATCATACCCTGTTGGTTGATCGGTAACTGAGATATCTTGAATAACCGCGTTGGTATCCAATTGATTGTTACACGTCGGATAACTTCAGACCATTTTGGTCCTCCTTTATGAGTCGTCACGTAATGACGAGTATTATGGTCTGTACGTGTATACGTATTTAAGTATACGGGCACGTTTCCGTGCGTGGTGGTACTCCCCAGGATTTTGTCGTTTAGGTAACGGATGAGTGTAGTACGTGTCTGAGCCCGCCATTCAGCATGTCGTACCGTATGGCCGTACCAGTCCAACACATGTTGTGGTATGGCCTGCTTACAGGTACATGTCCACAGCTTCGAGCTAATCGGTATCGATGATGCTATCTGCATATATGTACCACTTGGTGTATTGTCTTGCATATTGAACCGAATACCGAAATGACACAAACGCATCCGTATTACTGACAACTTCAGATCTTCCAGAGTATCACGTACTGGAGATAACTTCCAAACGTATCCTGGGGGACCGAATATGATGATTTTCATGCGGAGTTTCTTGGCTTTTATCAACAGGTTCTGGATACGTGACCAGTGTGGGGCCACTCTCTTTCCTGGAGTTCGTATATACCAGTCACCCGGAGTACTGATCCATATGAGAGTGTAATCTCCACTGATCACCGCACCTAGATAATTTGTGCCCACGCTTGTCATAAGTTCGTTGTGGGAAATACGGTCACAAATATAACCTCGTGTGCGGAGGTCGGCACATGCCTCCCTCGTATCTTCAATGACAAAAGCCCTCTTACTAAGGCAGGTTGCCCCGCTGTCCTTGTTACCCCCCGGCTTTTCAGCCATCAGGCAAGACGACGAGGGGGCGACGTCGCCCTGCCATCTTCAAGATGAAGAAGATGTGCCTACAATATCTGCCAACATCTGGGCTTCCCTCAGATGCTGGAGCTCAGCACTGCAGCGCGCCGTGGCCTCAGAGGCGGATTGCTCCGCAAATGCTGTCAGCATCGATGGATTATCCATCAGCTGTTTCAGCGCGCCTTTGGACCTAGCGTCGCTGACCGTATGCAATTCACGATTAGTGTATCCCATCACTATTTTACGGCGGGACTGCACAGCGTCCATGGGTACACTACCACCATGCTTGGCCAGTGTCCTGGCAACAAAACAATCGAACGTCTCGAGATCGTCGATGTTGTCGCCTCGCATGGTGGCCTTGGCGAGCGTCTCCATCAACCCCTGGGGCAGGTTTCCCTGCAATTGATTGCGCTCCTGCGCTGGGGTCGGCTCGCCTGTCAGCACTGTCTGGAAGGACGTGCTGCTTGAGCCCGAGGCGGGTTGCCCCGCAGCTCCAAAACGATCACACCTGATCGACAGATGCCCTGACGGCAACTTCGTCGTCGGCATGATTTTGGAGCCTTCCGGGAGCTCCATCTTGACCTGCCCCTTACCAGGGAATATCAGCTTTTCCTGGCCTCGTTCAAGCACGATGATCGTGCGTTTGTCCTGCATACTATCGAGACCTAGGATGGCTGGCAGGTCCTTTCCACAGCCTGACACAATGTTCGTCTTGTATGAATCGTGTTGGGCTGACCCCTGGTACTCGCAGGCAATGCTAAATGTGCCTACGGTATCCGCTGGGGCCGACCCCTCTCCCACTCCGTTGATATGCAAACGAGAGCGGGGCTCGAATGTACAAGCACGACCATGTGACTCAGCAGCCTGAACGAACTTACGGCTCGTGTTCTCGCCCATGATGTTGATCTTCGAACCGACGTCGATGAGTATGGAATTTCCACCATCATCCAAGAACGTCTTACTCGGCTGCTTGATGTGCACAGTTTCTGAAGTGTCGGCTGTGTCGGTAGGCGGGTTTCCCCGCGGCACATTCGTACTCCCTGGCGGGTTACCCCGCACGACACTGGCATGCGACTCGCTCTCGGCCATGCGTGCCAGGTCAATGTACTGGAAGTACGACACGTGCTGGGCGTGATCACCACGCTCCTCCCGCCAGTTGGCATACTCATCACGTATGCTCATATACTGCTCGCGGGTAGTGCGCCTTATCAGCGTTAGGTACGAGTGAAGGGCGATGTCTTGCAGCCCTTCGTTCATGACGTGATCCCGGTACCGCAGCCACTCCTCGAACTCCTCATTCGTCGCTGAGATGTTGACGGCCCTGGCTGCTGCTGCTGACGCCGCTGAGGATTCTGATAGGTCTAACGACGGACTATCAGTTTCAGGATTATTGGCATCTAGCATAAACGTTGTGTGTGTATTATCCATCTGATTCTGGAAATGTCGTACACGCAACTCGCGCAGCTGATCAGGGTCCAATGACATCTCAACCTCGCCTCCACTCTGGGGAGACATCTGAGGAGTATCCTGCAGGTTTCCCTGCTGAGGCGCCGTCATCGGGATAAGCTGATCGAAATATCCCGTTGCCATAGGCGGCCTTACCTCTTCAGGCAGGTGTCCCTGCTGGTGTGACGAAGCTGTCTGCATAGCTAGCATCCTGGCCGTCATCTCCTCCACCATGCTCCTTAGCTCCCGCAGCTCCCTCATTGACTGCTCGGGAGTCTGACTAAGGGAGCCAGTCCATGGGAAGGACGATGTTATAATGCCAGGTGCACGACAGATCGCACATGGTGGCTGCTGTGGATCTCCCTCGCGCTGGTTTGTCACGTGGCCCACCACGTTAGAATTCCAGCATCCCTCGTGGAATAGGTGATTGCACCTCAGGCGATACACACTATCCCTGGGCTGAAATTCTTCGAGGCATACAGCACAGGTGTCCTCCATCCCAGTAAAGACTTCTACGTCTGCTACCCTGGGATATACCCGCCGCTGCCTCTCCAGTACCGTCTCGGAGGGCATGAAGGCTGATGGGGGAGTCCCCGTTAGGTCCATCACCTCCGGCCCTTCGACATTTGGCATGGAAGTGGTAGGAGTCACGGCGGGCGAGTTTCCTCGCAAAGGTGAGCCCCTATTCCGCACCACATCGAGTGCAGCTGCACGTGACTGGTCCCGTACACTTTGCACCGCCTGCCTCCTCATGAAACATGCCTGCTGAGTGTGGTGCGTCTGCCTGATGTAGTCAGGCACGCCCCTACTGCCAGACGATATTGAATGGGCAGTGGGTTGTACAACCACCTCTGGTGATGTTGGGGAAGGCATGAAGGCCATGTGCGGGTACATGGAGTGGTCACTGCAGCGCACATTGGTGAGGTGATGCATCTGATCCGCCAATTCCCGAACAAATTTGTTCGGGACCCTTGTACCGTCAGGGTATAATGGCGGATTCATCTGCGTGGGTGGTGGCCTCTGGCCCTGAGACATGCTCGGATGGGCGTTGAACGCCAGGATAAAGGCTCTCTGCCGAGCGGGGTCCCGTGGGTTGGGACCCTCCGGTTCCCAGGACCAGGCTGGCCTCCACCTCTGCCCACTTGGGTGAGGCAGATTATGGTTCTGCACCTGCTGTACCGCGGCCGCCACTCTTGAGCGATAGTCGTCGGGTATACCCGCCCTGTGGTGGCTTGGTGTACCAGGCAGGTTTCCCTGCTGACTCGTTGGCGTGCCGGGCGGCATCATGTTGAGGAGGGCTGTGCTGTGATCAGCCCTAGCCGCAGCTAGCCTCTCCATGAGTGTGCCGTTTACTGCAGGGCGAACAGGTGTCCCAAATGGGGATTGTGCTGGCGGAGTGCCCGCTGGAGTCATGCCCCTTGGAGTGTGCATGCTCTGTGTGGGGCTTGCGTGCATTGGCTCGAACCGAGCAGGTCCGCTTGTAGGCAGGTTTCCCTGCATGGCTTGACGATTTCTCGTGGCCATAGCGGACATTGCTCCCTGGCCTGCGGCCCAGGGATCCTGCTGGTACAGCCTGTCCGCCAGCTGTTCTACCTGGTCAGGGTTCAGCGCAGCTGCAATCTGATCCAGGTCTGAAGTACTTATGGCCTGCCAAGACACGGCGCTCGGCCCTTGGCTTGGGGCACGGCTTGGAGCCGCGCTCCCGGCCTCACTCTCGGTGATCATAAAGATCCGAAAGATCTCAGGCTGGTTTCCCAGCTGGGTGGGGCTGTAGTGGTCCCCAACGTCCCTGTGGAGGTAGACCATGGCTGGATCAACGCCCTCTTGGTCTCGGGACCACTTGTACTTAACGCTGGAATCACCAACATCAGCCCACCTATCTGGGGCAGTCATCATACTGACAGAGACTCGCGCACGGCGGATCCCCAAATATTCTGGGTTGCGCCATTGCCTTCCAGTGGTCAGGTCCTCTACATGGGAAATGTAATACGGTTCAATGATACCGTTATCTCCCTCGGACAAGAGGACTCCGTTATCGGACCAACAGAACTTTATACCATCTTGTATGGCCTTGCGCCAATCTACAAAGATGATGAGGTCTGATTCTGGGTCCCACCCACTGTTCACGGCACGGCGGCGCAATGTCGGCACGAAGTGGATGTGTGAACGGCCTGTCCCCGTTTTCTTCGTGTTGTGCTCAGGTCTACAGGACAGGCCGTGCCACATAATGCCTTCGAAAGCGTGCCATCGAGTGCCATGCATGGCGACTTCAGGGTATTTGGCCGGTCTCCCGGCGGGTTCGTCGCACAGTACAATGTAGCTGTACAGCGACCATGGAGCTTTCAATTTCCATGAATGCCCCTGAGAGGCGCGGACGAAGATAGCAGGCTCGCCAGAGTCCCGCATTAGCACCTTGAATTGAAGGCGCTGTTTTTCTTCTCCGTCTGGTTCACGAACATGAACAACTTCCATCATGATGGCTGCGAGTTGGTCAACCGAGCGACCATACAACTGCTCGCTAATAACTTTGGCCTCTTCATAAGCGTGCCTCGAGTGACTTGTGTTCCAAGAAAAGTTCTCCACGAGGTCCACGAGGTTGATCCAACCATCATGATCATCAAAAGATTTCAGGCGCCACACAGGATTATGTGGCTTATCTGGCGCATGTCTACATATCCTGCTGATAGCTTTGCTTAACCTTTTAAGAGTATCATTGGATCTGGGAAGAATTCCGGCCTTCCTGCATTCCTTCATGAATGGCTCATCCACCGAACGTATCGGTGGGAGCTTCCGAAGTGCCAGTCTATCCCTGATCAGATCTGGAGTCCCACTAGTGAAGGATGTGTCTCCTGGGTGGTGCAGCTGAACTGCTGGCGGGTTTCCCCGCATCGGAGCCTCTGTTGCTGAAGAGGCTGCGGCTCCTGAAGAGGAGGAAGCTGCGGCAGCAGCGCCTGGCGGGTTTCCCCGCGGAGATGCGCGACTGGCGCTGCCCCTGATCTTCGGCACCCAGTTACCCCTCGACATAGCACCTTCATCGGACCTCCTGGAACGAGCCGCCACAGGCGAAGCTGGCGCAGGTGCATACTCACTGCGCTCGAAAGCTGCCGCCCGTTCCGCAATGGACTTGCTGCGGCTAAGCGAACGTCTTCGTTCCTCAGTGGGGTCCTGGGGTTGCTGCTTGGGCACAGATGCTGGTAGGAGCTGCTGTTTCGGCGGCGCCGGAGGCGGCTTAGGTGTCGGGGGTTCACTCTTGGCCTTCGAAGTTAGTGGGAGTGGGGGCTTTCTAGCCCCCTTCATGTAGAGCTTGCTGGAATCCTCCAGCATCTTGCGAGTTGCCTCGCGTGTGCGTTCATCTACTGTCTGAATACGCTCCTCATCTTCCGCCACACGTTGAGCCTTTGTCTCGTCCTTGATGATCGGCTCTGGTTGTTGGGACTGGCTAGATACGCCAGGCGAGTTTCCTCGCATACCAGGAAGACTAAAGAGCGCGTCTTTCTCTTCCTGGGTCATGGCTACCATTCCCCTTGGAGCCGGAGTAGGTTTCTCTTCTTCTTTCGGATCCAAGTGGCCCAAGATCCCGAGACGACTATTCACTGCTGCGATCTCTTCCGGTGTCATCGGGTCAAGTGGCGGATGGCCCTCCTTAGGAGGGGTTTTGCCCCTGTTGGGGCTCAGGCCTTCGTTGTTTCCAACGGGGCATCCTGGCCTGTGATTCTGGAACGGCTGGGAACAAGGACCACATGCAGCGTGAGGCCTATACTGCTTGCGAGCCGCGATAATATCTCGCAACTGGGTCCGCGCTTCTTGAATTTCAGGGCGGCGGATGTTTGTTGCAAGCTGATAGCCTCCACGGATGGGTCTGCCATCGCCGTCCCTATAGGCAGGATTGCCCTGGCCGAAGGCCGAGTGTTCCCCTTTTCGGCGTCGTGGGTCGTTGTGTGGAAGTAGCTGGCCACCTCTTCTGGCAGCGTGTTCCTTTGGGCCAGCCTGTCTCCAATCACGAGGGAGTCGAGCCTGAGGATGTGGCTCTCCTCTGACGCGCGTATGGGAACGAGATCTTCTGGTGTTCTCATCAGAAGAGGCTGCTGATGCAGCAGGAGCGGCACCCGTTGGAGGTGCTTGAGGAGGCTCCTCTGCGATCCCGGGTGGATCGCTCGATGGAGGCAGGTCTCCCTGCTGGGTGGAGCTCGGCGCAAGTGGCTCTTGTGCCGATGGTGATGATGGTTCAGACTCATCAGGGTCGAAATCGACCTCTTCCTCACCAGTCACGTCCATCATGAGGATGGTGACGTCATCCTCATCTAACCCACAACCATCGCCTTCTACTTCTTCTGATGTCGAACTACCAATTATGATGGCCATTGGCGCATCTGGTAAAGGCAGGTTTCCCTGCATGGCCGGCGTCTGGCCGTCACTCGGCTGTCCTGGAGTAGGAGGCACAGTCGTCGGCTCAGGGTCATCGACGAGCATAGGCTGCCTAGCAATGTTACGCATGGCCGTATGGTTTGGCCTCATCCCCAGCTCCTGGAGATTCCATCCTGGCGGGGGAAGATCATGACCACGCATAGCCATTGCCATTTCCAGGGCACGACGCCATCTACCATGGGAGTATACTAAGTGTCGTTGCACTTCCTGAGGATTTATACGGTCAATGAGAGACAAAGCTGCCAAGAGTAGCTCTGAGCTACCGCAAGCATCATTATCATTATCTGTCATAATACCAGCTTCAATTTGTTCTTGACTCTCAGGATCTGCAATTGCAAGTATCTCATGCGTCCACATGAGGGTCTGCAAAAGTGTACGCGGTCCATATTCGCCTGGAGCAAGCGAAACAGGAGGTATGAACGGAGAACCTGGTTCACCTGCAATGAAGGCCTGAACAAATGCTTGAGACTCCATTTCAATTAAGTCTTCAATAGTATGGGGATATTCTCCCAGCAGAAAAGGCCTGTGTCCAGGCGGGATTTCGGGCGGAGGTTCGAGGTTCTGTTGAACCTCGGAAGGCGAAGCCTCTATAGTGGTGTCCTCTCCGTCGTTCTCGTAGGCCATGATGTTGCCTGGGTTCCCGAACATCCAGTCGAAGAAGGAAAGAGGCTCGTTTCCGAGCGTACCGTGTTCCACGGGAGTGAGTTCATTACTGCCCGTGACGAACCGGCGGACGTACTCGAGGTAATACGCGTATAATCCATGACCATACCCCTCGAGCTCGTCAATGTTGTCCATGCCAACGACCCATGTGAAAAATATCTGTTCCATAGCCTCAAAGTCCTGGAGGCTCAGATACTCAATGGATGGTGTGCTTGAGCCGAAATGGACTTCGGACGACATGCCCTTTCCATTTCCCTTCGCTGGACAATCTCGCACAAGATGATCGGTACTACCACACTCATGACATTTGAGAACCTGGCCGTCTCTACCTCGCGGGTTTCCCCGCCTACCTTTGCCTTTTCCTGAGGTCTCTCTACGGCCTTTACCGCGGCCTTTTCCCCCAAAGAATATCTCATCATGTTGTTCATCTGAGAGCCTCTGGAGAAATGCCGCGATACCTCGCCCGTTCAACCTCCGACGACCACGCTTGCCTTTACCCTTTCCTTTAAAACTTCTGCGTATCCTCCTTCTAACACGACGCACTGGTTTTCGTGTGAACCTCCTCCACCTTCGCTTAGCCTGTTGTAACAGCCAGAATAAATGCTCAGCACGCTGATTGTCGTTATCCATATTCATGATATCTGACCAATCTAGAGCTTCAACACCATCTGATGATATAGTGTCTGTATCGGTGCCGGAGTCGAAATCTTCGTCTCCTAAATAGGTGGATACACCGTCGGTTAGGGGATTTGATTCCCCCCATAACGAGCGGTGTGGTTGTGGTTCTCTAGAAGGAGGGCTGGTTGCCCAGCTTGGTTGTGATCGATCCCCTGCTAATAAAGCAGTGGATTCTCCTGGGTCATCGGCCCATATGTTTGAGGGCCCGTTTCCAGGCTGGACTTCAGTAGTCAAGGTAGTGTAGAAATTTCCACTACCAGATCCCCTTCCTCTTCCAAACACGGATCCTATGTTGCCAGGGGATCGTTCGGATAGGTGACCTACCGAACGCATCGTTTCCAGCAACTCATCATATTGTTGTTGTGTTCGAGGCATTTGGTGGTTGAGTGGCTGCAAGAGTTGCGTGGCTTTCTGGTTGCCGACGCCTAAGGCGCGGAATAGGATAGTAGTTAGCAGTTGGAAGTTAAGAAGGTCGAATCCCACCGACTGTGCCTCAAGTCGGGCCATTTCGAATCGGGTAAGAGTGACATCGATTCGTTCCCCGTGAGCCGCATGGAAGTCGATGAGTTGTGTGCCGGAAGTGAGCTGTCGCTCATCTTCCAGGCGTTCGAACTTCATGCTGAGGAGGAACATGATGTAAGTTACTGGGTCCGTGTGGACCCCATCAATGTCAGCACCATAGTTTATAATGTCAGGCGGTACCCTCATGGCGAGTGTCCTCGCTAGGCCTCCCAGGCCGCGTTGTATTGCGGCCGCTTGGGCCTGTGGCGTCATACGTCCGCTTGTAACGTTGAGCCACGCGTTGACCTCGTAAATGTACTCACGAAAAGGTACATTACCCTGAGGGTCCCAGTATGGGCCATGTGTTTGCCCATCGGTGCTGTTATCTCCCCGACGCATGTGTGCGATTGCTGCCCCCAGCGCGAACCATATGATAGCGAAAACGATTAGCCCGAGAATGTGTAACGAAGAATGGTTATGATGAGCGGTGTCACGCTGGGGTAGCGCCTTGTCGAGTCTTCGAGGCGCTCTGTCTGGCGGGTTTCCCCGCCCTTGCTTCAGGTATTGCGTTATTGGCTCGTTGCCGAGCGGTTGATAGTAACGCAATGATGAAGCGTATATGGTACCAATCTGGTCGTCTAGACGTCGTACCTCTCGTGTAGCTTCTTGCTCTTGAATAGATCCTCGTAAATGTACTGGGAGTGGTGGCGCAGGGTAGTAGGTGGTCACGAAGATCGCGCCGAAGAGTGTGAGGCTGAGAAGAGCAAGAGCTGACCACGCGAGAGGGCGGCCAGCTCCGCTACCAAGTCGAAAGTGAGCTTGGTAACTCAAATAGGGCATATAGCCTGTCATATAGCATCCGATTCCAAGGCGCTGACCGTGGACATCGGATGGCAAATAGCGTCCATCGCTCTGCTGTAGCTGTGAAGGTACAGTATGAGGGGTGGGCGGATAAGATAGGATAAGATCGATGTAATGATCTTTCCAGCACATAGCGAACACTCGCGGTGTCCGGGCAAATAGGGCGCGCGTGCCTTGAGCCCAAGGCAGCGGCGCGCGAGCTATGCTCCCGATACTGTAACATCTCCCAAAGAGCTACCCTTAAAGTAGCTGCACGCCCGGGTAGATGTCTGTTAACCACTTGGCGTCCAGCTTGTTCTTGTGGCCCCTGTTCCTGTCCGCCGGCAGGTAGTGCACCGTCTCAGCGAACAGCGGGAGCTCCTTGCGGTACCTCTTCCCGCGGATCCTCTCGTACGCCGTGCGTCCGTCCGCCCCGACGTCGAACGGGCTGATCACCGCGCCTGCGTAGTTGATGAGCCACGGCACGATTGCATGGTCGTGGCCGATCTTGATCCCATACTGGCGCTCCACCGCCAGCTTCAGGGTCCGCACGATGCCGCTCACGGACTGCACCGCCCGCTCGATCGTGCCGTTAGCCTGGTGCTCCTCCACCGGGCTCTCCTCCTTCACGATCTTGAAGGTTTCACCCAGCGCCTCGATGACCTTGCTCTTCAGGTCCAGGATCGAGGGCTCCTGGTCACTCTTGAAGATGAAGTGCTTCACCCCCGTGTACTCGATGGCCTCCGCCACCCACTTGATAATCCAGGCATCTTTCGTGCCCTTACTCGTCGCGGCGATCGACGCCGTCCATCGCCCCTTGTGCTCACGCATCACCAGCGTGGGCTCTGCTCGCTCGTCGTCTCCACCGAAGAACGTGTAGTCAATGGAGATCGTGTTGACTAGATGCTCTCGCTCAGCGTCCAGTCGTCGGTGGTCAGCATTGCGGCCGCGTCCTCCCACGCAGTCTCAGCACCATGCCCTGAACTGCACGTGCCCTGCCGCCTCGTGCATCTCCCGCTCGACCGTCGTCGGCTCGAACGGCCGCGGCGCCACCGTGACCGGTGGGTCGCCCATGTCGTCGTCCTCCTCGTCCTCCAGCGTGGGCTCCACGGGTTCCGCCGCCGCCGGCGCTGCCGCTGAGCTTCCGCCTTCTCGCCGAGGAGGGTCCCCGGTGTTCGGTCTTGCGGCTGAGCCCGCCGACTGTCCCCCGACATCGCGCTGATGTCTGGGGCGTTCCTCTCCTGGCCACTGACCCTCTTCAGCTTGAGGGTGTGGACTCCACGTCTGAGGTGGATCGGCAGCCTCCTGCCGGTCGCGAGGTGCTTCAGGTAGCACTCCTTCGGCCCAGAGTAAATCTCGTGGCCCTTCTCCACCAGCTTCGACACCGCCAGCAGCATGCGGTGCACTCCTGTCGACGTGCACCTGAGTCGCCTTGTGCTGCCGTCCTCCGCCATGACCTCGATGACCTTCTCGCCTTCGTCCCGCGCCAACTGTCCGTTGGCCGCTCGGTAACTCGTGCCCATCTCGCTGGACACTGTCGGCCTCGCCCGCACGTCCGTGAACCAGGTGTTCGGGGCAACGCTCTCCGCCGCCCCGGAATCCACTGCTGCGTAGAAGTATTCTTCCGTCGCATCGTCCACCGCATTCAGCTCTAGGGTGCACAGGTCCAGCCCGCCGAGGTTGCCAGGCTGCTCGGTCTCGTGTTCCTGCTTGTCGTTCGCCTCCAGGCTGTTGGCACCACGTTGTCCTGTTTGCTGTCCACGATTCGTGGGGCAGTCCTGCCGCTTGTGTCCCCAGCCCCAGCGCTGTGAGCAGTAGCCTTGGAATCCTTGCTGTTGTTGCTGGTGCTGGCCTTGCTGTCCACCTGGTCGCTGCCGAGGCGGGTTGGGCGAAGACGGCTTGCCCTTGGTCTTCTCCTTGCCTTTGCTCTTGCCCTTGCCGCCCTTGCTGTCGCCCTTGCCCTTGCCCTTCGGGCTCTGGGTGCCCTTGTGTGCGCCTCCGCCTGGCATCCAGCAGTCGACCTTCTTGTGGCCCTTTTTGCCGCAGTTGTTGCAGGTGATGTCCTTCTGGTCGAGGCTGCCGACGTCCATGGGGGTCGCGTGGTCGTTCACCTTCGACTCCAAGTAGCTCTGGATCTCCTCGCGCACACTCACGTACGTCTTGAGCTTGTTCGCGTTGAGCACCAGGTGGTCCTTGAGAACGCCCTTTGTCATGCTCACGAACACCTGCGCTTTGATGTCCTCCTGCATCGCATGGCCGGCCCGCCTCTCGTAGACGCGGACCCGCTCTTCCCACTTGGCTATGTGGCTGTTCAGCTGCGGGGCGTCGACCGCTCCCGGTTGAATTAGCGAACCCAGGATGTTGCGCTTCCTGCCAGCTCCTTGTGGGTCGAACCTCCTCGCTATCACACGCCAAGCTTCGAACCCGTCGTTGTCCTTCGTCGCCTGCACTAGATCCAGAGCTTCGCCATCGCAGAGCTGAGCCAACACCGTGCACAGCTGCCGGCCGATGGTCTTGATGTCCGTGTCCTCGTGCTCTAAGGTGAAGATCTCCCCGATCTCGTCTAAGTTCTCTCTCGTGAGCGGCTCTTCCTGATCTTGGACGTAATTCAGGGCCTTCTTGATGCCCGTCGTCACACTCTCCAGGAAATTGGTCAAGTTGAAAGCCCAGCCGCCCCACGCCTTCATGTCGCTGTTGAAGACCGTCGGCTTGCCAATACCCTTGACGTCTACCAACTGCACCTTCCTCTTGGTCGTTTCCTTCTCCAGGATGATCGTCTGCTGCAGCTTGGTCATTGCCTCGAGGTCCTGCACTCGTTGGGCCTGGACCGTGTTCATCAGGTCCCTCTGCCTCGTCAACTCTGTCATGAGTTCTCGCACTTGTGCTGTCAACTCTTGCAGCTGCTCTTCTGTCGTGCTCATTGTCTCGACGGTGTAAAACACAATCGAAGCCTCTCACGCAGCTCCTTGGCACATACTCTCTGAAGTAGTTGCCCAACGTGGCCCCAGTAGCGCTGAAACCGTCTGATTCTCCAGAGCTGCTCGCAAACTCTCCACCACTGTTCGTGCGCAGACCAGTCACGCCTGCTGCGCCGAACCACACGCCAATCAGTTTTCTCAGAAAGCTCGTCGTCGCTATCGGGGCGCCCCGCGCCCGAGGATGTGGAAAGGTTGCCGCTGGATCGCAATGAACCAGCTCCCGCTACCATGACTAGATGGTTTTGAGCCAACACGACTGCGGAGCGAACCCGCCCCTCACAATCTCTCTCAGTTCCTTACCAAGGGTTATGTAGAATGCACTGCTACAATTATTATTTGGCAGAGCTTATAGCAAATTGGTGCTGGCCGTTCCTACTCACTGCTGTCTGCAAGCCTTTGCAGTCCCGCGTACGCCGGCAAATAGCTCACACACCACATATCTGCCCGTCCCCGGAGGGAGAAAGGAGCAGAGAGATGAGACAGAAAGGAACATCATGGAGAGAGAGAGAGAGAGAGAGAGAGAGAGAAAGGATGACGGAGAGAGGAGAGAGGAGAGAGGATGGAGGAGGAGGAAGAGGAGGAGGAGGAGGAGTAGTAGGAGTAGGAGTAGGAGTAGGAGTAGGAGTAGGAGTAGGAGTAGGAGGGGGAGGAGGTGAAAGAAAAGAGGATGATGTCATCATCCTCATCCCGAAGGCGTCCAGGACGGAGGGAAATCCGTCCAGAATGGCCCGAGGCGGATCCAGAACGGAGGTCGAAAACTTGGCCTCGGATGTTTTGCCTCTGCCTCGGAAGCGTTGGGGGCCTCCAGGGCTCCCTCGTTCCCGCCCAAGCAAAATCAGCCAGCATCGAATCCGGACATCAGATCGAACCGTAATTTGCGTCTGATCGGGCTGCACCGGCGCGGAATCCACACGAAATCGGGTCGGCGGCGCCAACATGCACAATAGCGACATGCGAACCTCGGGCCGCGTCGGATCGTCGGCAAATCGGGAACGAGTCGGATCGGGCCGGCCAGGCTCGATATGGAATCGGATCGGTCGGACCAGCATGGGCCCTGCAAAGTCTCCCCCGGTTTATTCCCGCGCCAGCGCAGGAATCGCCCCCGCACGATCGCGCCCGAGCAGGAGAGACGAGGAGGGGATTGGGAAGGAGGCGAAAGACGGGCATCTCGCCCGCGCGAAGCTCTTGCAAATCTTAAAGACGAATGTGCGCGGCGGTCAGGCGAGAGCCACGTTTTGAAAACCACCCGCCCTCAATCCGCAAACTCTTAAACATGGTTAAACTGAATGTGCGCGGGGCTAAGGCGAGAGCCACATTTTGAAAACCACCCGCCCCCATCTGTGAAACAGTTGCCATCTTTCAAACTTCAGGGTCATAAATGCTAAGGCAGCCTCAGGCGAAACGCCTAGCCCGCCCTTCCGACTGGCCTCGGGGTGCGACAGGGAAGAGTTGCTTATAAGGCAAAGCAATGGTGGATGAGGAGGAGGAGGAGGAGGAGGAGGAGGAGGGATGAGGCGAGAGGAAGGGCGGGAGGCACGAAGAAGTCCTCTGCGCGCCGCCTCCCCTGTACGACCGTCCCCGCCAGTGGTCCAGCGCCAGCGCTCCCGAGGAGCGAGAAGACCGCTTCGATTCAAACAGTTTGAAATAATCAGTCTAACACCTGGGAGCCCACAGAGAGTACAACCCGTGCACCCAGACCTCGGGGCGTCGCGAGAGAACACCACCACTGGCGCTTTCTACAATCACATTTGCCAGAAGACGGTGTGCTTCTTGCCAGCATCGGGCTCACCTTTCGTCCCTTGTGGGACTCCTTTGAGCCAAGCTGGCTGCTGAGGGTGCACATGCTAAACGGTGTGGGAGCATTGCCTCAAGACGAGCGCACCTGCGCTTTCGCGATCTCGGTCTGGGCCCCGTCCCCAAGGCCAACGAAACAACAATCCGCGACGAAAACACATCCTGATAATTATGTAGAGAATTGTGGGGCCCGCACCGCGGAAAGGAGTGGGAACCCTACGCCCACCCGCAATCTCGGATAAGAAAAGTTGGGCCATCGTGCCGTAAGCACGGAGGGAGCAGGGAGAGAGGAACCATAATAAGAGGAGAGAAAGAGAGAGAGAGAGAGAGAGAGAGAGAGAGGGAGGGAGGAGAAAGAAAGAGAGAGGATAATGGCTGACTGTTTTTTGCCGACATGTCCATGCCTACCCGCGGAAATCCATCCTCCCCAATACAGTGGAGCAGCGATCAGGTATTCGAGCCGCGCCTAGCCGAGGCTGCGAGGGTGCGCCCCGAGGCCCAAGAGATGACAAGACTCATCCGATGTTGCGGCGCCGCTGCCGCGCCGAGGCGGCGCGAACCTGCCGCGGGTGTACCTCTTTGCGCTCCCGAGATTCAAATGAGTGGGCGAGCAGCAGCGGTAAATCCGCCGTCCTCCGCGGCCCACGTGGGCGGGGGTGCAAACAGGCGGTCCGAGACGCCTTGGCGGGCGTTGCAAGGCCAAGAGGGAGCGGGCAGGAAATGGCTGAAGGCAGCAGCACGGAGCGCCCCCCTCCATCTCTCTCGTCCTTTCTCCTTCCCCGAATTCTGCCTCCCACCTCCTTCCCCCCTCCCTTCTCCCTCCTTCCCTCCCTCCCCCCTCCTCCCTTACCCCATGCCCCCCCTTCTCTATGTCCTCCTCCTTCTGCACCTCCTCCGAAGCGGAGGAAAAGGAGAAGGAGGAAACAGAGGACGACGACGAGGGCGCCGACGTTTCACTTGCACCCGCCCGAAGCGTCAGCGTCGTCAGGAAGAACATGAGGACGATGACAACGACGAGCGAAGAACTTTTGGAAAGTCTTCTGCCTTGTCTGGTCTTTTCGGGCCTCGCTCTGCCTGCTCGAAAAACGCACGCACAATCAAAATCCAATCGGTCCCTATGGCCCTGCCACGGCTAAGAACTTAGAATCCCATTGCCCTGCCGCACGTTCGTAACGTGGGCAAGCTGAACTGGTGAGAATCCCACAGCCCTGCCACGCGCTCGTGATTGCGGAAGCTGGTGTGGTGAGACCACCATGGCCATGCTCAGCGTTTTTGATGCTGTTGCTAGTCAACATGAGATGATAGCAGCTTCGACTCGCAACTTTCCCCGTGGATGAGAAAGTTCGGCCTCCGCGTCCCCCTCCACAATTGAATCCTGCTGGACGGGGATCTAAAACATAAGAGGGGTGAAGGGGGGGTATACTTTATTTAATCGCTTCGCTCATTCCGCCGGCCCTGGAGCGCTATTTGGGGCCTCTTGGGGCCGTCTTGGGGGCCTCTTGGGGGCTTCTTGGGAGCGTCTTGGGGCTCCTTGGCGGCGTCGTGAAGGGGGGGGGGAGTATACTTTACTATGGCCCGCACGCGGTTCCTACCGAAGATCCAAGATCGAGGGAGGGGCGAGGACCGAGGACCGAGAGTCGAGTAGCGAGGATCGAGGACCGAACTTCGAAGTCCGTGGGTCGAGGGCCGAGATCATCCGAGGACCGAGGGTCCAGGATCGAGGTTGGAGGATCGAGGACTGAGGGCCGAGGGAAGTGGGCCGAGGACCGAAGATCGAGAGCCGAAGACCGAGCATCGAGGACCACGGATCGAGGTTCGAAGATCGAGGTGCGAGGACCAAAGATGGAGGATCGAGAATCGAGGGTCCAGGCGCGAGAGTGGAAGGTCGATGACTGACGGAGTGAGACCCCCCCCGCCAAACGCGTTCGGTGCAGGTCACGCGAGAATGCCCGCGATGAGGCCAGAACGGACGCGGCCGGAAACAGGCGCGGTGCAACGGGCGTCGCCAGAACACGCGTGGCCCCCCCCCTTTCGCAGACGAGTTCGGGACAGGTCTAGCGGGGATCCGTGGGGCGAGTTCGGAACGGACGCGGCTGGAACCGACGGCCAGGACAGGCCCTCTTGGGGCTCCGGGAATCCGACAAGCCGTCGAGGGGACCCCAATAAGGCTTGTAGACATGGCATCTGGGGCGTTGGGAACCAGGCAAAGACAACCACCCCATGTGCCAAACCTATGGGCCCTCTTGAGAGGTGCAGTCTTGTTTTTTTTTGGACTTCCAGAGGGCCCCGGGAATGCGTCCAGGTGGCCCAAAGGGGCCCCAGGGGGAGATAGAACTCGGGGCCTTGAGTTATATTCGCCTCTGAGGTCCAGCTGGGGTCCTCTAGGGGTCCTCTTGGAGACCTCTTGGAGCTCCCCTGGGCCCTGCTTGGAGCTCTTTCTCGCTCTCTGTCTCTCTCTCTCTCTCTCTCTCGCCCGTCGCTCCTGCCGTTCCCTATTGTAACCTGTCTGTAATTGTTTGGGCTCTGGCTCGCTAGTGTCGCCCAATTACTCAAATCATTTAGCGAGGGCCTCGTTGCAGAGCCGTGTGGCGTATAATTTTCTAGCATCTTAGCCGAGAAAGGAATCCTCAGCCTCCTCCTCCTCCGCCTTCTCCCTCCCCCCCCGCGGCATGGGTTGCGGGCGGGTCGCGGGGCTTGGCCCCGGCGGGCCGCAGGGTGGGCCGCGGCATCCGATCAAAATTTGCGGTCGGGACATCGTCGAACAAAATGCTTGATTGCCGAGCGTTGTTCTTGATCGTCGACCAAAAAATTGTCGCAATCACGAGGAGCGATCGCGATCGCGGCTCAGTGATCGGCGGATTCTCGGGGAAAGCGATGCCAGACATCATCTTCAGACTCCTAGGCTGGGCAACGTAGGCGATGTTGAAACCATTTCCACAAGTATAATTTTGATGAAGACGCCGCTCATTGCCGCGCTCACCCAATCCTGGCTCCGATCCTCGTTTCCGGCCCCGGCCCCGGCCCCGACCGCAGGTGGGCCCAACCCCGGCCCCGGCCCCAGTCCAGCCGCAGCCCCGGTTCCGGCGCCAGCCTCGGCTCTGGCTGGGCCCCGGCCCTGGTCCAACTTCTGGCCCCCGGCCCTGGCTCCGGCTCCGGTCCCGGTTCCAGCCCCGGCCCCAGCGCGCGGCCCTGGCCCTGGGCGGGCTCGCCTTGAGACTCCAAGATCGATCTATAGTTCGGAAGCTATCTAAAGTGCGTTTAACGTAATTTTCCTCGGAGCGATCTTTCTCGTGGGCAGGCGAAAAACAGTTCGATCCGAGGTTTTCCCATAAAAATGGCTTGGCGCCCAAACTGGGAGGGGTCACGTCCTTTGCCGACAGCGACGAATGGCAATGATGACGCCGCAGCGTTCCTCTGAAGGCATGCGCGCGATCGGCTAGCAGGAGAACTTGGCGATGCATGCCGATGAGAAAACCTCCGCTGGTCTCTTTTGGCCCCTCCTTTGGCGAAATGCAGCTGCAGATCCAGCGAAATCCTCGCCCCTGTAATTCCATTTTTTCGCCGGCGCGCCGCCTTCCATGCAGAGCTCCAGAAACGTGTGCATTTCAGGCTTGAGTCTGAAGTGCGCGGGGGGCACGTCTTCCGAAGGGGCCATCTGCGCGGCGCGCTTTATTGCGTGCTCGCGAAGAATATCCACGAACGGGTGGTTGTCAGACAGCGCGGCGCAACGCCGACTTGAGCATTTCATCCCAGCGTGAAAGGGCGATTCTACAGCGGCCCGCTGGTCGGCGCCATCCCGGTGATCAAGGAATGCGCCCGCAATCTCCACCACCCATTGGGCCATGTGCCTGAGCATCCCCGCGCCGCACCTCATCTTAGCCGTCTTCGCCTCCTGCCGTTTCGCGACGCCCCGCGTCAGTTTCGGTGAGCGGCTGGTCTTCTCACCTGGCGGCTGCCTGTCGAAGAGCGCCATCAAATGGCGATGCGGCGTTAGCACGCAGGCTTTCTGGTTGGCTCCAGCGACCTTTCTGTGCATTGCGAGGTACCAGACCAAACCGCCGATGAAGTCAGCCGCCGCCCCGTGGTCAACGACGCGCAGCCGCGCTAACTGCCGCGACTTCTCGTTTGCATTCCGCGCTTGAAACAGAGGGCGCGCAGTCTCGCCTGAAGCGGTGATCTTTCCAATGGTTTCTGGCCGTGTGCGGCGGTGCGTTCTCCGCGGCGCGTCTCTCCCAGTCTGCGATTTCACCTGGGGGGGGGCTTCTGAAAACGATGGGGCGCCTCTTCCTCCTCCTCCTCTCCCGCCTCCGCCCCCCCCTCCTCCTCCTCCGCCTCCGCCTCCTCCTCCTCCTCCTCCTCCTCCCCTCCCTCCCTCCCTCCCTCCCTCCCTCCCTCCCTCCCCTCCTCCTCCTCCTCCTCCTCCTCCTCCTCCTCCTCCTCCTCCTCCTCCTCCTCTTCTCCTCCGCTCCTGCCTCCTGCCTCCCGCCTCCTTCTCCTCCTCCTCTTCGCCCCCCCCCCCCCCCCCCCCCCCCCCTTCCCGCCTTCCTCCTCCTCATGACCTCTCGCCCTATGCCTTCCTCCCCTTTCCCCTCTCCTCCTTCTCCCGCCCGTCGCCCTGCGGCGGGGGCCGCGATCGATGATCCCCCTCCGAGAAGGGGGCGCTGCGTTCCAGAGGGGATTTTCACCGGTAAATTTCCATGATGGTTTGGGCGCCGCGGCCTCGAACTCCTCAATGTTGCGCAGTCGGCGCGCCTCGTCGCCCTGCCGGCCAGGTAGCTTGAGCGCCTCCTTCATCGTCTTCCAGCCCCTTTTGATCTGGCGAAGCGCTCAGCCGATCGGTTCAGCTGCCGGTTGGCGCTTCCCCCGGGCGTCTGTCGCGCCGAAAGGGGAGGCGTCGTGCCGCGCCGTTGGCCAGCGCGTCGCAGCCACTTGAATGGAGCTCCACTGCGTCACGGCAAAGATGCCATCAAAAATGTGGGGGCCAACGTGCTCTTTGAGGAACGCAGTGAGTGGTGCCCGCGTGTTTTCCAGCCTCCTGCAGCCCCGGGCAGCATGGCGCCGATGATTTCGGCGCTCGTGGATCGGCCCCCAGAAGCGAAGGGCTCCGTCTGCCGCGCGCCCAGGGCCACCAAGTCGTCGCAAACCGCTCTCAGTGACTCAGCTCTCGCTTTCTGCGCGTGGCGCAAAGACGCGCCGTCGAGACTCGACGTCTCCGGAAGCGCGCTCCGATCACCAGAATGATGAAGCTCACGAAGGATCTCGCGTGGAAGCATCATCGCTAGATCCATCGGCTGTTATGTTTCGTACTTGGGGCCCCAGCCCCTTGCCTGGCAGCGATGAAGCGGGGGCCGCCCCTCCTGGAGGAATTGGCGCCAGAACTTCCTGGCGGCGTTTTTTCATGCTCGACGTGGTTTCAGAGGTCTGCAGGTCGGCAACGCCCGTCGCAGACGCGGAGACGGCGTCATTGATCAACTGAGCACCGCGCTGCCCGCTGACCGCGTTGCTGCTGATCAGGTCCTCCACGTTCGCTCTCAGCCGCGTCTGCGGTGGCAATTGAAGCCTGTCATGGCCTGTCATATGGCAACGTGCGCATGGGAAGCATGCCGATGGCGCCCCCTCCCCGCGGGGGACGGGCGCGAGCGCGGATGCCTCGAGCCAGCGCTATGGAAACGAACGACTGAGGCATGACAGCATTTCTCTCAGCCGCGCCCCTCCTGGAGGGGATCCTTCAATCCCATGGTTCGCCCCAGCCCTTCCGCCTCCCCCTGCCCCTCCAATCCCCCCCCGCCTGTCCAGAGCCCGCCCCCCTGTCCTGCAGTATCCTCCGTCACTCTAACTTTGGCCAATGATATCCGAGCCTCATGCCCCCCGCGGCGAGTTTTCCAATGTTTTCCTCTCGCGCGTCTGCGCGTGTAAATTGGGGGGGGGGGGGGTGGGTGCGCGTGGCCCCTCGCGGAGGGGACCTCTTTCCAGAAGAACTGGTGCGCTGCCTTATCTGCGTGGCGACGTCACCTAGGCTGCGCTGCGCTCTCGTTGTCGGACGAGGTAGTACTTCCCACCCTACTGTAGATATGTATGTATATATGAATATGCACTGAGGTCCACAGCTCAGTTGAGGAACTTCTTGAAGCGCTTGAGCGACATCTGAGTGCCCTCGTGCGCGTGCTCCATCGTGCTGCGGGCGGCAACGACCTCGACCTTCAGCTTCGCGTGCATCTCCGTATCCTTGCCGACAGAAGCTGTGATATCAATTTTGGCCATGGGGATCTCCATTTTCGTCTCGTGCTGGTCCGCGTTCTCCGCGCAGTTTCTGCGTTCGTTCGCCCAGTTATCGAAGCTCTGCTTGTCCTTCTGCTCCTCGTCCGCGGCCTTCGCGAGCACCTGATTCTTCGTGTATTTCAAATCCTTGAGCTGCTTCTGGTACTTGGCGAGCGTTGACCTCGGCAGGGGGCGTAGGCGCGAAATCCGCATTTGCAAACAAAAAACAACGCAGCGGGCGATCCCCTCCAGGAGGCGCATCAGCCGAGGCGACGGAGATGGCCCCCCTTGTCTGTGGGGGGTCTCGCGGAACAGAAGCGGCGGAAGCGCGGGGGGGGCGGCTGCCGTCGCCCGCGATCTCTGGCCAGCGCGGGTTCTCGACCTTCACCTCGCCAGCCGCTGCCCCAGAGGAGCTGGGCCGGGCCATCGTGGCGCCCGCGGGTTCGAGCTGCTTCGTGCTCTCCAGTATGGATGTTCCCTTGGAGGTGCGCGAATCCTTCGTCTCGAGCTTGTCATCGTCCATGTGGCGCACCACGAAGTACCATTGTTTCCAAAGGGGCCGATTATCTTCATCTTCGTATGCGGGATATTTCTCTGCGACCCCATGATCTCCGCTGTTCTCCTCCCGCCAGTCCTGCGCGAGCGCCGTGGCTCGATGTCGCCGAAGTCTTTGATGGCGAGGCAGTTCAGGGCCACTGCCTGCGATGCGTTCTGGCGCCCCCTCTTGCCGGGGCGGACGTGCACATCCTCCTCGTTCGTGGCGAGGGTGGCCAGCCAGTCCAGCGTCGCGTCCTTCTCAATCGCGATGGTCTGCAATAAGCGCTTCCGATCGTCTGGGTATTTCATCCCGTTCCACATGGCCTGGGCTGCTCTGGCTGACTCTGCTGTGGGCGTAGCTCTGCCGTGGGCGCCCCTCCCCTCGGACTGGTGGCGGAGCCGCGCCCTCATTTTGTCGGCCTCCTGCTTGTCGAGCCCCTGGCCCGTCGGAGCTGCCTTCGACTTTTTCGCCGCTGCGGAGCCTGGCTGGTCATCGGACTTCTTCTTCGGGGCCGTGCCGCGCAACTACGCGAGGACGCTGCTCATCAGGGGCATAGGAGCGACGCTTGCAGCGCCGCCCACGGCTGCCGCGGAAGCGAACCCTGCACATGCAACTCGGATGCCCTGACGCCGCAACAGCTGCGAATGAATGGTAAGTCGATCGTCGCGGTCGTCGGCGTAGTCGCGGCCTCCCCTTCATTAAGGGTTCGCTTCTTTCCCTTCCGAAGGGTTCGGCGCCCTCGCCGTCGCCCCCCCCCCCCCCCCCCTCCTAGAGGGGTTCGCTTCCTCGCTGGCGGAGGCGGGCCCCCTCATTGAAGGGCAGCGTGCTCCCTCGACGGCCCCCCCCCCCTCGCCCCCCCCTCGGAGGGGGTGCCCCCCCTCGGCGAGGAGCCCGTCGTGGCCGCCTCATGCATGTCCTCTTTCATAGAGGTGCACCTCGCCCCTCAGCAAGGGCCCCGGGCCCCGCTGCGAGCGCATCATATGAGTGAGATTCTCCTAAGAGAGCTCTCTTCAAATAATTCTCTTATGTAAATCGTTGGTTTCGCCTGAGACATCCCCGCAATTCTCCTGAGAGAACTCTCCCAGGAAAGTTCTTTTAAGAAAATCTCTCCTGAAGCGAAGCGCTGCTGTGCGCGGGCGTCGGCGCCGTCGCCGACGCGGTTGCCCCGCGGTCCGGGGCTCGCCGTCCAGGGGCGGATGGGGAAGCAGGTGGTGGAGATCGAACGCCCCCACCCTGGGTTGCAAGTGCGTGGTCAGTAAACCTCCAGGGAGCTCCCGCAGGCCAGAGAGCCGCCTGGGCGCCGCGCAGCACGCGCGACGCGCAAGGTTTACGGTGTCCGCCCACAGGGGGCTCAGCACAAGGCGCCTAAATCAGGGTAGGGGCGTTGTTTAAACGCCTTTGAAGAGACGCAATGGGGAGGGGCAACAGCAGGAATACTTGCGATGGAGGAGTTGGCGACGAGCAGGGGCAGGGGGATGGGGCGACGAGGAGGATGGGGGTGACCGGTCCTCGCCCCTCTTCTGTCCCTTTTTCTGTCGCTTCGCTCCCGAGCCCTTGTCATTGTCTTTGTCCTTGTCACCCCTGCGCGCGTTGTTGGGTCTGGTTATCTCATCTTTTTTTTTTTTTGTGCGGCTGTCGTTGTTTATACATATATACTATATGTTACGTATTCTGAATCCCTTCTGTTTCTTCATGTCGTTCTCTGTGGGCTCCGCCTCTGCAGCGCCCGCCCCTGCTTTTCGTTTTCTCTCCTCCTCTGTCGCTTCTTTCCTCCGCTGCTCTTCCTCAGCTGCTCGTTCCTCCGCTTGTTGCTGCTGCTGCGTCGGCCGCCTGCAGCCCCCTCCTCTGCTGCGCCTCGGCGGCCTCGGTCGCCCTCCCCTGCTCCGCCAGGCGGGCCTCAGCCTCCTGTCACAGCGTGGCGTCGCGTTGTTGTTGGGCCCGCCTCTCGCGAGCTATCACTTCCTGTGCCCTGCGCTCCTGGATCTGCCGGAAGCATGCCTCATGGTCCTGGGGCCGTTTTGCTGCGGCCTCCGCGGCATTTAATCGGTGATGCAGCTTGCGTCTGTGTCTGTCTAGCTCTTCTGTCAGCCTTTGCGTCTCGTTCATGCGCTCCTCTTCCGTGTCCGCGCCCCCTTCCATCGCTGCCCCCCCCCCTTCGAGGGGTTCGTCTTCCTCAGTGTCGGAGGAGCCGACGTGTTCGACCGTCTCTCCCTGTGCTGCTTCTGGTGCGTCTGCTGCTGCTGCTGCTGCTGCTGCGGGTGGTTCCGCTGCCGCGGGTCGCCGTGCTGCGGGCGGCGCGGCTGCGCCTGCAGCTGCGTCGGCTGCTCTTGCCGCCGGTGCGGCGGGTGGAGGGCCTGGCGGTGGCCTTGGCCGCCTTGGCGGCGGAGGCTGCGTTTCTCCTGCGGCGGCGCCTCCTATCCCCACGGGGGTCGCGCGAAGTTCCCCCCGCGAGAGGGGCGTCTCGTTGCGTTTGCCCCACCGCCCCACCCCTCCACGAGAGGGGCTTCGTCCGCGCGTTTGTCCCCTATATTATTATTATTATTTGTGTTTCTCTTCTTCTTCTTCTTTTTTTTTTCTCTCCCCCAAAACCATCCTGTGGTGATGGGTCCTCGTTTCGAAGAGACGGTGGCCCGCGTCTCCTCTCCCCCTCCTGCTCTCCTCCTCCTCCTCCTCCTCCTCCTCCTCCTCCTCCTCTCCTCTCCCCGCCCCCCCCTCCTCCTCCCACTCCTCCCTCCTCCCCCTCTTCCTTGCGTTTCACCAGGCCAGTGCAGCGTTTCGTAGCCCCATCGGGAGCTCCACCGACGGCGCCAGCGGCAGGGTTCGCATGGCGGCCCTGGGCCATTTCGGCACACCCCTCACGAGGATCGTTGCCCCATGGGGAGCTCCACCGAAGGCCCCAGTGGCAGCGTTCGCATGGCGGCCTCGGGGCATTTCGGCACACCCCTTACGAGTTTCGTGGCGCCATAGATGAGCTCCACCGAAGGCGCCAGTGGCAGCGTTCGCATGGCGGCCTCGGGCATTTCGGCACACCCTCACGAGGATCGTGGCCCCATAGGGAGCTCCACCGAAGGCGCCAGTGGCAGCGTTCGCATGGCGGCCTCGGGCCATTTCGGCACACCCCTCACGAGGATCGTGGCCCCATAGGGAGCTCCACCGAAGGCGCCAGTGGCAGCGTTCGCATGGCGGCCTCGGGCCATTTCGGCACACCCCTCACGAGGATCGTGGCCCCATGGGGCGCTCCACCGAAGGCCCCAGTGGCAGCGTTCGCATGGCGGCCTCGGGGCATTTCGGCACACCCCTCACGAGGATCGTGGCCCCATAGGGAGCTCCACCGAAGGCCCCAGTGGCAGCGTTCGCATGGCGGCCTCGGGCCATTTCGGCACACCCCTTACGAGGATCGTGGCGCCTATAGGACAGGGGCTTCGCCGAGGGCGCCAGTGGCAGGGTTCGCATGGCGGCCTCGGGCCATGTCGGCACACCCCTCACGAGGATCGTGGCCCCATAGGAGCTCCAGCGAAGGCGCCAGTGGCAAGGTTCGCACGGCGGCCTCGGGCCATTGCGGCACACCCCTCGCGAGGATCGCGGCCCCATAGATGCGTTGCCTCAACAGCCGCGCCCTGGCGTCGTACTCCGCCGTGCCGAAATGCAACGCCACCTCCTCCCTCATGGCTCTCAAAGCCCTCTTCTGCTTATTTGCTCCTCGGTCAGAGGGGCGCCGTCCGTGTCGTCGTCGGCGCCCGCGAAGACGGCCGCGAACGTGTTCCTGAGCATGTCGGGCTCCGGCGTGAAGCTGTGGCTGCATAGGGGGCGCGGGCAAAGATGGTATTCACAATTGCGGTATTCGCAACTGCATATGGTTGGGCCCTTCGCCGGGCGTTTTTTTTTTTTTTTTTTTTTTTTTTTTTTTTTTTTTGTGGGGGGGTGGCGGCGCCTTCTCGTCCGCGGGGGGGGGGGGGGCGGTCCGTCGGCACCTCCGGCAGCGCGCCCTCTCCGCGATCGCATCTGCGCTGCTGGTGCCTTCCAGGCGCAGGAAATTGACCGAGACAAAACCGGGGGGCATCGAAGCATCACATCAACAAAAAAACAGCCCCCTATGCTGAAGGGGTCATCTAACCCCCCCATTCTTGGGGTAACTTTCACTCGTGCGTTGCCTCGCTCGGTCCACCTCGCTTCTGCCTCCTCGCCATCTCCGGCCGTTCCTGTCCTCGTTGCCACGCCCGTGGAACCATTCGGTGGCGGGGTGCTCTTGGCAGCTGCGAGACGCGCGTGCTTGGAAGTGTGATCGTTGCCCGAGCTGCCAGCGCTGGCGGCGGCTATTCTTCCTCAGCCGCAGCCTGTGAGCGCTCGGCTTGCATTTCCGCCGCCGCACTTTCGCGTCCTTTTCGAACTCCCCCTTCTCAGAATCGGCGCCGTCAAAATCAAGCGAGTGGCCGTCCTCCTGGGATGTGGGCATCGAAGCATCAGATGCAAAGGCGCCGATGAAACCGCCCCTCTGGCAGGGGTCTGCGCATGGATCCCCATCGCGAAAAGGCGCCTCAGACAGCTCGCCTCCCCCCGCTTACTCCTTGCCCGTGTCCTCGCGCGGCCGCTCGCCGCCGCCGCCTCCGCCGTCGTCTGGGGGCTGTCCGCCGGGCGCCGCCGCGTGCGTGGCCGCAGCCTGGGAGTCGAGAGTAATTGCGGCTCCGAATGAGCCTTGCCCCCTTTCCTGCCTCTGTTCATGCCGCCCCCCCCTCTGCCCTTCCTCGTCCGGTCTCAACTGCCCCTCCGCCGGCCGCGACTTCGGCCCCCAGTCCCGGCTCTCGGCCCCAGTCCGGGCCTCCCCCTTCCCCTCCTCCTCCTCTTCCTCCTTCTTCGTCCTCCTCCTGGGCTTCCTCCTCCCCCTCCTCCTCCCCCTCCTCCTCCTCCTCCTGCTCCTCCTCCTCCTCTGATTATCATTCTTCTTTCTCCTCCTCCTATTCTCCTCCCCCTCCGCCTCCTCTTGCTCCTCCTCCTCCTCTTCTTCCTCGTCCTCCTCCCCCCCCCCTCCTCCCCCCTCCTCCCCTTCCCCCTCCTCCTCCCCCCACCTCCTTCTCAACCTCCTTCCTTCTCCTCCTCCTCCTTCCACCTCCTCCTCCTCCGCCTCCTCTTCCTCCCCCCCCCCCCCCTCCTCTTCCCCCCCTCCTCCTCCTCCTCTTCCTCCTCCTCCTCCCTCCGCCTCTCTCCTCCTTCTCCTATTCCTCCCCCTCCTCCTTCTCCTCCTCCTCCTCCCCCCCCGCCCCCCCCCCCCCCCTCCGCCCCCCCCCGCCCCCCCCTCCTCCGGCCTTCGACTCGGCTGGCGCCGGGCTGTTCGACGCAGTGGGAAGCGCGGGGAGGAGTGGGCGCGATCTCAGACGTCGGCCGCGATCGCGACCCCCCTTCACATGCACGACATCCCCTCCAACTCCCCCCCGGGCCCTCTGCGAGATTCACTCGGGCCGGGTGGCCCGGCCGCGCCCGGCCGCGGCGACATGGGGGGCTCTCCATGATCAGGCGGCCTCCAACTTCCACCCTCGAGGTCCCCTCCCGCGAGGGCGACGGCGTGGCCCTCGCGCCATGTCCCCTCTCGCCCCCCGCCCTCGCGGCGGGAGACTGGCCGCCCCGCCCGGCGGGGATGGGGGGCGCGCTGCCGGAGAAGGGGGAAGACGCAGGGGGGCGAGGGGGGCGCGGGGCGGGCGGGCAGAAAGAGATGGGGAGGGCGGGGGGAGGGGAAGCAAGAGAGACGGCGTGGGGAAGCCGCAGCGCGCTGGCTACCTACGAAACCAATTTCGAAAACAGCTCTGAATCGGTTCCTGCGCTCCTTCCACGGGCCCTCACGAGGCTCCCGTGCGGCTCCCGGGAGCTCCCCGAGAAGCCCCCGAACTACCCCCAGGAGGCCCCCGAGAACTGCGTCGTTGCGGTCGCGGTTGTCGCCGCCATGCGAGTCGGCGGCGCCGGCCGTAATGCCTTCGCAATCAATGTTGCTTTCTGGACATGCAGCGATCGCTCGCGACCTTGGGGCCGCTGACCAACGGCGACGGATTTAACGAGCGGCCCCGCAATCCCCTTGCGTTCCCTGGAACTGGCCCTCGACCCCCTCGAGCGGGTTCTGCCCTGCAGCCGCGTCGGCCCCAGACGTTCCCCGCGGGGAATGCGCGCGAGCCCTGCGGCGCTGCTGGGTCGTGCCCTGGATCATCCGCCCCTGACTTTGCGCGGGGCTTGATCGATGTGCCCGATGAGACAGTGGGTTGCGGTGCGTGCGAAACAATTGGGGTGACGGATTGCGCGCGGTGGGATGCGCTCGTCGGGGTGCTTCCGTTGCTCCTTCTCGTGGCTAACTCATCCCCGTCGATGCGAGTGAAGCAGTCGCAAGAAACTGCGGCTATGATAGAAACAACCAAAAGCAAACGCGATGGAGCTTGATGCCGAGAACGTTGCCCCCCTCTGCACAGTAGAACAATCGATCGTTACTGCGCTGTGCCATCGCAGGATGGGGCTCGGTGCCGCGACGAAACCAGCGAGGCTCAAGCAGTGTACTTGGGAAAATGGCTTGATATTTCCCGAGAGGTAGAAGATGCTGGCGGTGGGCCAAGTCGACAGATCCCGCCCGAAAAAACCCCGCGCGTTGAGCCGTGGCGCTGCTTTGCGTCGATATCGCTCATTGGGGCCGTCGGATTTCGGCAGAATTTCTGGCCGCGAAGAGCTCGCTATTTCTATGGGCATCGTGGGGTGTAGTTCAAGAGTG
This sequence comes from Prorocentrum cordatum, assembly GCA_963575745.1. Taxonomy (NCBI): domain Eukaryota; class Dinophyceae; order Prorocentrales; family Prorocentraceae; genus Prorocentrum; species Prorocentrum cordatum. Next base: position 90,118 of record CAUYUJ010000310.1, read on the forward strand.
GATGGCGGTTCGAGCGATGGGGCGAATGCGTCGGGGGCCGCGGCTGCGAGGTCAAACCGCGGCGCCATCGTCATCGAGGCAGCGGCGGCGGCGGGAATCCCGAAGCCCCCCGATCGAGGTGCATTGGGACAAATGGTTACGATGCAAAAAAGGCCCGCAGGCAACGCGCGTCCGACCATTGAGGCGGTATCATTTGATTCGATTGGGCTACGCGTCGCAGAAGATGGATCTTGCGCGGCGAAGCGCGGCGGCGGGAAGTGTGCCCTTCTGAAAACAAAGCTGGCCGCGCAGCGACGGTGCTTGAGCTGCGGGGATTTGCTGGGGAATTTACTCTCGCGAAAGACCGGCCGATGAAGGCAGGGAAGAGCCCGCCTTCGCGAGGTCGAGCAGGGTCGATGCCCGAAAGACAAGCCCAGGAATAAAACAAACGTTGGCGGGGGTGGAGGTGGCGGCGACTGCGGCGTAGCTCCGAGCAGCGGTTGCTCTTGCGTTTGCGCCTTGCGGCTGGCCGTGTAAAGCCTTATGATGACTGGGAAACGTCGCGATGCAGCGTCGGCGCGCGCATGTCCGGGCCGATTCAGCGCAGTGTGCGTGATGTGATGCAGAGCGGCGGGGAGAGATCACTCCAGCGAGCGCCCCTGGAAATATTTAAGTTCGCGGGGCGGTTGGCGGGGGCGCGCCCCGCGATCGAGGGGCGGGTGGGGCGCGCGATTGGGGTTCCCAGGCGCCGCGAACATGGGGGGCACTTCGGGTGCAGATTGTCGAGAATGTCTCGCGCGAGACTGCCATTGCGGCGTTTCGGGCTAATTGTGATCGAAGTCGCTGGCCGTCCGTCGCGACGGGCGTGGCGGCGCCGGCCGCGACGGGCGTCGCGCGCCTAGATTGCCGAGGGCGTCTCGCTCGAAACTGCGGGACGAAAAAACGGCGCAGCTCAATGGTCGTCATGGGGCCCTCCTAAGCCCGTGCCGTGTCGTCTCCGGGCAGTGTCGGGCTGTCTTGGAGGCTGCAGTCCGAGAAGGAATGTCTTGACGTGGATTTCGCGCTCGCGTGGGTGCCGCGTTCTTCGCGGTGTTGTTATTCGTGTTGCAGTGGTGCTGAATGCCTTGCGCGAAAGCGCGACGTGCAGATTTAGTCCAATGCGCGCGGCCGTTTCGGCTCCATTGCTGTGCGCGTCCTTGCGTTGCATCGCGCGTGGTCGCACTGCAGTGCGTCGCTTTGTTTACGCAGCGCGCGAATGCGTTCGGCTCGGACGGTTTCGTGGCAGTGTGAGGCCACGTGGGTCTCGCGGACGTGCTCGGCGCCGACGGTTTCGGTTTCGACGCCTTTGAAACGCGCGAATGCGTTCGGCGCTGAATGTTTCGTGGCACTGTGAGGCCACGCGAGTCGCGCGGATGTGCTCGGCGCCAAAGGCTTCCGGCCATTGTGGGGCCTTTTGAAACGCGCGAATGCGTTCGGCGCCGAGGGTTTCGTGGCGCTGTGAGACCGCTTGAGACTCGCGGATGTGCTCGGCGCCGATGGTTTCGGGCCGCTTTGAAACCTTTTGAGACTGTTTTAGACCGCTTTGGGACCGCCATCGGACGCGTCCAGTGTGTGAATTTATAGCATGTCGAACAGATTTTGAAACTTATCCGGTTCTTAGTTCTTATAATGCTAAATCGAATTAGGAGTCGGGCAGTCCCGAGGCGGTTCGAGCGCTGGCGCGGCCGCCGCCGAGCGGACGGGGCCTGTATATTGGGCAATCTTGGCCGTCTCGGTCCCGGGGCATTTCTTCGGCGCGAACGAACGCCTCCTTCTCCGTTGCTGAATGTTTTAAGGCGAGAGCCTGCCTGCTCCTCTGGCTGTTCGCGCTGATGTGCTGCGCCTCGATGGCGCGTCGCGCCGGCAGGGGGGCCGTCGCCCCTGGTCGGCGGCGGCGATGCGCGTCGCGAGATGCCCGCAGCTGCTCCGACGCGCGCCGCTGAAGAGTCTGCCGCGGAGGGCGGTGTCGAGGGCCCCGGAGCCGACGGGGCCGAGACCGACGAGCCCGCGAAACCGGCGGCGGCGGCGACTTCCAGGACAACATCGCAAGCTACCGGGGGCGCTGCCGAGGCGGGGCTCGACGAGGTGACCGAGTTCTTCAAGGGGCACCTCAGAGCGTGGCCCGAGAAGCAGCGGCGCAACCCAGGCGCGAGCCACTTGAAAGGGCATCTCAACCCGTCGCATATGTCTGCGTTGTGGGAACGGCTGAAGCAGCGCCGGAAGAAATCAACCATGGCAGTGAAGCAAGCGCGGGGCGCGCTCGGGGAGCTCGAGACGGGGGCCCTGGAGGAGAGGCGGGACACCTTCGTGCAGTTCGTCGCTGGGTCGAACTTGTCCTCGCGCTGGCCGGAGGCTGCGATGACTTTGTCAAAGCAGGGAGAATTTGAGAAATCGCAGACCCCGCTCTACAGGGGGGAGCTGCGCCAACGGTTCGGGCACGCGGCCGCCGAATGGCGGATCGCTGACGGGAAGTTCGACGAGGTGGAGGACTAAGATGAAGAGCCGCACCTTCAAGCGGACTGGCTGCATGGGGGGCGGCGTGCTGCTGCCTTGGGCGCAATTGCAAGATCGGCCTCTCGTGAGCAGTTTTTCCCAACCATCCTGTGGTGTTGGGTCCTCGTTTTGAAGAGACGGTGCCCCGCGTCTCCTTCCTCTCCTCCTCCGCCTCCTCTCCCCTCCTATCATCGTCATCATCATCATCATCATCACCATCGTCATGCGTCAAGCACACCCATTTTGGCACATCCCTCACACGTTTCGTGGCCCCATAGGGAACTCCACCTAAGGTCCAAGTGGCGCAGCTCGCATGGCGCCACCGCTCTATTTTGGCACACCCCTCACACGTTTCGTGGCCCCATAGGGAGCTCCATTTACGGTCCAAGTGGCGCAGCTCGCATGGCGCCACCGCCCCATTTTGGCACACCCCTCACGCGTTTCGTGGCCCCATAGGGAACTCCATCTACGGTCCAAGTGGCGCAGCTCGCATGGCGCCACCGCCCCATTTTGGCACACCCCTCACAGATTTCGTGGCCCCTCAGGGAGCTCCTTTTGGCACACCCCTCACACGTTTCGTGGCCCCATAGGGAGCTCCACCTAAGGTCCACGTGGCGCAGCTCGCATGGCGCCACCGCCCCTTTTTGGCACACCCCTCACACGTTTCGTGGCCCCATAGGGAGCTCCATTTACGGTCCAAGTGGCGCAGCTCGCATGGCGCCACCGCCCCATTTTGGCACACCCCTCGCAGATTTCGTGGCCCCTCAGGGAGCTCCACCTGAGGTCCAAGTGGCGCAGCTCGCATGGCGCCACCGCCCCATTTGGGCACACCCCTCACACGCTTCGTGGCCCCATAGGGAGCTCCACCTAAGGTCCACGTGGCGCAGCTCGCATGGCGCCACCGCCCCTTTTTGGCACACCCCTCACACGTTTCGTGGCCCCATAGGGAGCTCCATTTACGGTCCAAGTGGCGCAGCTCGCATGGCGCCACCGCCCCATTTTGGCACACCCCTCTCACTTTTCGTGGCCCCTCAGGGAGCTGCACCTAAGGTTCCTGAGGGAAAAGCCTCACGGGGGACCTCGCGGGCCCGCTGGTGTTCATCGAGCCCCGCGCGTCGGAGCCGTTCACCTTCCGCACCTCCAAGGTCACGCGGACGGGCTTCCCGTTCTCGCACGGCAGGGTCATCACCGCGGTGGCGTGCCAGGGGCGCGCCATGCGCGAAGGCGACGGGGCGGGGGAACGGCGCTCCGGGGACGGCCAGACCTCCGGGGCGCGAGCAGTCCGCGGCCAGACCTCGGTCCTGTGGACTCTCGCCCTGGGCCGTCGGCTGCCCGGCGCACTGCTCCCTCGGCCGAGTCGCCCAGGTGTGATCCTGGACTGCGGCCGCCACGAGGTCGGGAACGGCAAGAAGGAGGACGACGACTGGTGGCTGGAGCTCTATGTGCTGCTCTCGCGCGCCACGCGCCGCGAGGACCTCCTGCTCATGCGGGCGCCGCGCATCGAGTTCTTCCTGGCAGGACCGCCGGAGGGCCTGCGAAAGCAGCTGGAGCAGTTTGCAGCGCGCGCGAAGCGGTGCAGGAGGGAGGCGACGGCCCTCGCCAGGGAGCTCGGCTTCACCGAGTTTATCCGCGAGGCCTGACCTGAGCAGCGCCCCCCCCGAGCCGCGCCTGCTCTCGACTGCCCGCATAATTGTTCGGCCTCGCGCCGCGGACGACCCGCGCGCGTCGCTGGGGCCCTCTCGGGGCGACCAGCGCGCGTCGCGGGGATTCCGCGCGGCGCTCTGCTCAGCGCCTCGCTCGCCCGTCGTCGCTCTGCCCAGCGGCCGGAGCCTTGCCCGCAATCAGCCGGCCGGCTAGCTCTCTGTGCTCCGCGCAGCGGACGACCTGCGCGCGTCGCTGGGACCCCTCCGCGGCGACCTGCGCGCGTCGCGGGGACTCCGCGCTGCTCTGCGCCCGCAGCTTTGGATTTTTGGAGCGCGCAGGCAAAGAGGGGGGAAAAGAAGGGGCGGAAGCGGGTGCGATCCCCGTGAGGGGCGTGCCGACATGGGCGTCGCGGCGCGCGGGCGCTGCCGTCGGGGTTCCCGCGGAAGCTGCCTGCGGCGGCCACGCCCAGTGTCACAAGTGTTCGGACAGGCATGCTCGAGCCATTCACATTCATATACATTTACACTAGGCGTAGCCAAGATCGCATTCATGCAAATATACTCACTCCCACGCAGACCCATTCACACTCAGACTCTCTCGCGCTCTGGCTCACCCGCGTTCATTCTTTCGTAATCTGACCTATCGTATTCCTTTGCGTTGTGTACCCCGCCATATTTCGGCATGCCCCTCATGCGGTTCGTGGCCCCATAGGGAGCGCCACCGAAGAAGGTGCTCACAATTGCGGCATTCACAACTGCATATGGTTGGGTCTTTCGCCAGGATATTTTTTGGGGTTTGGGGGGGGGGGGGGGCGGCCCTGGCCGTCGCGACGGCGAGTCGCCCTGGGCCCGCGTCTGCTCTCGGTCATGCCGACCGTCAGCGGGGTGGCGCCCTGTTCCCTCCTATCTCCTCCCCGACCTCTCATCCTCCAGTGCACCTGACCAGTGCGAAGGATAGTCGCCCCGATCCCGTGCCTGTTCCCGGTCGCGCCGACAGCGCAGCCTGGTGCGACGCGCCGCTAGCGCCGCGCTGGTTGCCACGCCTTCGAATCGCAAACGATGCGCAGCGTGCTGGGACCGCGACGCCGCCGAGGTCCACGCTCGCACCGTGTCGCCGCCCTGTCCACAACCACCCCTGGGAATACCGCCGCGTCCACTGGCCGAGGCGCCCAGGCGAGACGGCGACCGCCCGCCTGAAGAAGGCTGAAGGTCGAGGGGGGCTACCACTTCACCGCAGCCTGGCGCTCCTGGCGCAGGCGCGTGGGCCAGGAAAAAGGCAAGACCAGGAACCAAATCAAGTTCGACCCGTCCTGCTGGCAGCCCGACATGATCGACCGCTTCCTGGGCGAAATGGCACGCTGCCACCGCGACGTCGGCACCTGGCCCCGAAACGCGGGCGTCTGCGTCGACTGGGGCCGCGAAAACACCCTGTATCAGGGGTTCCAGAGGAAGCGGAAGGGGCGGGGAATTGGAACGGGAAAAGGTCCTCTACCAGGAGTTCCAAGAGAAAAGGGAGGTAACCAAAGGTGAAGGGCGCGGAGAGGGCCGGGCGCGCAGCTGCGGGTCCGCTGGCAACCGGGCCGACAAGCCCCCCAGACGTGACTAGCTCGGGGCCCGCCCCCCCCTGCCGGCGCGCAGGGTGTCGCGCCCAGCTCGTTCCGTTCCCTGCAGACTGCGGCAGCGCTCTGTGTGCAAACAACGCGCCGCTGGCCACGCGCGCCACCTGGCCCCCTTCCCCCCTCCCCCTTCGCCCCTGGGCCTGGGGCCCGTGTCCTCCTGATCCCCCACTTGTTCCGACAGCGGCAGAGGCTGCAGCGGCGGCTGCAAGGGCCTGGCAGCCCATCGGCACTCCCGTCTTAGGTGGGCGCACGGGACGGGCAAGTGCGATGTGGGGGGCGTTGCCGCGGGGGGCAGTGTCCACGGCTTCGGCGACCTGCTCCCCTCCCCCCTCTTCGGTGACCTGCCCCCCAACTCCACCTGGTCCCCGTCTGCGTTACCTGCTCCCTGCCCCCCCCGCCGCCACCTGTGCCCCCTTCCCCCTCCCTCTTCATCTGGCGTGGGCCCGTGTGTCCCCCTTTCCCCCCTGCCTGCGCCACCGCAGCACTCGAGACGAGCGCGGCCCGCGCGCGGCGACGACGTGCTGGTCCACCTGGTCTCCGACGCCCCCCCCCCCCCCCCCCCCCCTCACCTCTCTTACGTGTTCCGGGGCCGTGCGTCCTACCTGTGCCCATCGGGGCCCCAGTCCCCCCGCGTGAGCACCTACGGTGAGGGCTGGCGCGACGGCGGCTGGCGTGGCGCGCCGGCCTTTCTCCTCCCTGTTCGCCCCCCCCCCCCCCCCCCCGCTCGCTTCCCCCCCTTCCGTGGCGGCGGCGCCCGGCGCTGCGCGGCTCCGGCCCGGTGCCGGGCGCTGCACCTTGCCGCCTCGGCGGCCCCGCTCGCCATGGCGCTGCGCGGCTCAGGCCCGGCCCTCGGCAATGCGGATGTCAGCGCATCGTGTGTGGCTGCTGCCTGTCTTCGCGCGCTGACGGTGCAGGGCAAGTTTTCTCCCTGCACTCCACCGACATCCTGTCGGTCATGAACGGCCCCCTCGTCCGTGGCCGCACCTCGAGCAGGCTAACCTGGTCGTGGATTGGACTACCGCCCCGGGCCTCATCCGCACCACCCGGTGGCGCAATGTTGCGCATCGCCTTCGTGGTGCTCCTCTTCTTCCTGGGCCTCCCCCGCATCATCCGGTGGCGCAACGTTGCTCATCGCCTTCGTGGTGCTCTTCTCTCTCCTGGGCGTCGACGTGGTCAAGTGGCGCGTCCTCCTCTCCAGTGCTTGAGGCTGGTGTTCGCGATGTGCCGTTGACGGCAGCGCCGCATCCCTCGCTCCCCGGGTCTTCGCCCCTGGTCCCTGTCCGCGGTGCACCTTTTCCTGTGCGAGCTCTTCGGCGCCGCCTGCACCCCGGGCTCCGCCCGCTCCGGCCGCCTGAGGCCCCGCCTTCTTGTGCCCGTCTCCCTAAGTAAAGCTGTGCGTGGCCCGCCTAGCTTTTAGCGGAAGAGGATCGCTCTCGCCCCGCATACCATGTTTTTTTGTTGTTTTCGGCTGGCGGTTGTTAGCAGCAGCTACCGTGGAATTGGTGGCCGAATCAGCCCTTCAAGATGGCGCTTGCCATCCTGGAAATGTCAGAGTGTCGACGCTTTGGCTCCAGGCGCAGGTGCAGGAATTTTTCGGCAGGGACCTCCCGTGGAGGTTCTGCAACAAGCTGCCGACGTCACGGCGCGCGCGAGCATGGATCACAACGCATTCGAACAAAGAGACTGTTCACCCCCGCCACCCGCTTACATCGACGCGACGAACAGGTTGCCCAGTCTGTCCATGACAATTTCGACGCGTGTTCGACGCGGTGTGCGGGTCAGCCAGGCAGTTGAGGTAATGTCGATTAATCATGCGCCCTGAGGGCCCCGAGCGAAACCATCCAGTGGAAATGGTCGGGCCAAGTTTCTCGTGGTGCGATCGCGTTGTGTCGCGCAAATTGCATGGCGACGGTGCCGGGCACGGTGCGAACTTCTCTGATAAAAACCGACGGCCTATACTGACAAGTCCAAATCAAACAACGTTGACAAATGAATCCTCGAATCTGTCATGTATTATGTTGTGGGCAAATGTGATGTCTTCCGCTGCGCCATCTGATAGCCTTGACAACGATGCGCACAGCTTGTTCATGGAATATGCAATGCGCTTCCTGGACGGTTGTTTCGACGGTGTACATCCCGAGAAAGATCCCTGGGTGCAACCATGGCCGCGCAAATCCTGTGATGAAGAGGCTGCAGGGAAGCGGTGTTTTTGGGGATTCATTTTTGCATGCTGAGCGATCGCATGAATTCGGCATATTTCTCAAACGATTTAGGTTATCCCCTGTTTTCCTCGAGCAATTTGTGCTGGTTAAGTTTGGCTTCGCGCGATCTTGGCACGGCGGCCCCCCGGTGGCCGAGGCCGGGGAACGCTCAGCCTGGGCTCCGCCTCTCACCCAAGGAAAGGAGACACGTCAAGGCCAGGACATATCAAATTGAGAGGTGGAGCGCCATGATCGGCTGCGTGTTCCGCCCTGGGTGTCCTCCTCGTCGTCCTCCTCCTCTTGAGGGGGTCCCGCCCCTGAAGGGGGGGGCGGGCCCTCCGCCCATTCGCCAAAACATGCAACCTGCCCGAGCCAGAAAACTGCGAGGCTGGAGGACAAGGGCGAAGAGGACAGGCGACTGGCGAGCCGGGGGGTCCAACTGTTACCGGGTAGGCCTTAACATAACCATTCTCGCATGAGCGCCGCGCGCATTCGTGTGAACACTTTGCGCGCGTGTCAAGGATGGAAGGCGGGGTGTTTTGAAAACGCGACTGTCGCCCCAGCGCCGCGCACATCCGTCTTAAAGTTTCCGAACAGTTCTGAAGATGGAAGGCGGCTAATTTCCAAATGTTGCTCTCGTTTTAACGCCGCGCGCAGTCGTCTCAAAAGCTCACGGCATTTTCAAAGCTTCCTAAGGTTGCAACTCAAGAGTGCTGTTCTGGCACGGCCTAGGCTTGTCAGGACGCAGCAGTCACGTTGATTCGCGGGGTTCAAGTCCCAAGAACGGTGTTTTTGCACGATCCAGGAGTGTCACGGCGCGATAATCACGTTGATTCGCGTCGCTGAAATCCCAAGAACGGTGTTTGGGCACGATTGAGATTCTGAAGCAGTCGCTTTCCCATGGGGCACTTCCCGCAATGACAATTATCCCAGTGCGACCCTACCTAGGAGGTGGTCCCCCTAGGAAAGCAGCATTAGTAGTAACAGTAAAGCTAAGCTAAAGCTAAGCTAAAGCTAAGCTAAAGCTACGCTGCAGCTAAGAAGAAGCTAAGCTAAAGCTAAGCTGCAGCTAAGCTAAAGCTAAGCTAAAGCTAAGCTGAAGCTATGTTACAGCTAAGCTGAAGCTAAGCTAAAGCTAAGCTAAAGCTAAGCTAAAGCTACGGCAAAGCTAAGGTACAGCTAAGGTAAAACTAAGCTAAGGCTAAGCTTAAAGCTAAGCTAAAGCTAAGCTAAATCTAAGCTAAAGCTAAGCTAAAGCTAAGCTTAAGCTAAGCTGAAGCTAAGCTAAAGCTAAGCTGAAGCTAAGCTAAAGCTAAGCTAAAGCTAAGCTAAAGCTAACACTAAAGCTAAAACTCCCAAGTGCCTGGGGGAAGTGCTCCCAAGGATCGGGGGAACCGCCCCGGGCGATTTGCACTGCCGGGCCCTTTAAGCGAAGACAGTAAAAACCCTTCTAGCCAGAGCCTAGGTAGGGAACAACATCTTGTAGGAACCCATGACCCAGGAACTTGGAGGGAGGGTTTATTACAACATCGTTAACGCGTATTGGGTTTACTCTTGTCCTCCTACTCCTCCTCCTCTTCCTCTTCCTCCTCTCGGCGGCCTGCAAAGGGACACCGCCACCAAGATCGGGGCCACATGCATCGAGGAAGGCTGGCACATGATGTTGGTGCGAATGGCAATCCTTCGGTGCCTTTGGTGACGTGCATCTTATCACCACCACCACCAGCAAGATCGTGGGTCAGCCCCATCTCCGATGGACGGGAGCCCCGATCTCGGTGGCGGTGCCAGGGCGTGTTGGCATCCGGACCTCCTCCTCCTTCTTATCATCCTCGTCCTTTGACTGGATTCCCAGGAGGTATTAGGCAGAGTGTGCTGGACGCACGGGCCCCTCGGGCGGCGGAAACACTGGAAGCCGCCCAGATAGGGTCGGAGTAGATGGAGTCTGTGGATCTCGCCGCGTCGGCGATGCATCATCGGCGATGTGTCGACGAAAAGTGGAAGAAAGCAGTCGGGTTCCGAATCGAGCCGCACCGCCGATGCCTCGGCGATGCGGCGCGATCCTCTGACCCTCCGACCCCATCCACAGTCATGTGCTGCCATGAGAAGCGCCAAGAAAGGAACCACTGCAGGAACAACCATGGAAAATCCCCCCCAAGAGCAGCGAGCCTCCCCCGAACCGGAATTTTGCAAATCTCAGCGTCTTGAGTGCGCTTCAGCCCCATCTGGGCGGCCTGGAAACACGGGCCAACTGCAAGACAGCACTCGGCCGGAGGACCAATCCTGACCAGCCACGTCAGGATGGGCGCGGAAGCGCCTCCCGCGCCGGCGGGGGGGGTCACTTCCTGGCGTTGTACGAGTCGTCCTTCCACTCCTCCGGCGGCGGTGGGCGGTGGGCCCGCCAGGCAAGAGCCGGATCGAATCGCGAAACTGGGTCGGATCGGAAACGGATCGGATCGCCAACGAATCGTCTCGAACCGGATCGAAATCGGATCGCCGTGCTTGTTCCGGCTGGCCCTGGCCGATGTCGGTGAATCGAACAAAAACGGAATCTCGGCCCCTAGGTCGAATCGAATCACATCGGATCGGATTGTTGGCTGCCGTGCCCGCCGTCCTTGCTTTCAGGTCCGGGCGACGCCAGCAAACCATGATGGACGGTGCTTCGCCGCTTCCAGCAATCCCAGGCACAACGTGGTGGCCCAGACGATTCTCTGCTCAGGGAGGGCGTCGTGTGTGCAACCCCAGGACCGCCGAAACAAAACTCGGGATGAAACGGTCGAAGCCCCGCGGGGCGGATGTCACCCCAAAAAGATAATGTCGGAGGAGAGGGTCCATCTCATCTTCGTCCTCCTCCTCCCCCTCCCCCTCCTCCTCCTCCTCCTTTTCCCCTCCTCCTCCTCCTCCTCCTCCTCCTCCTCCTCCTCCTCCTCCTCCTCTTTTGGTGCTGAGGGGTCACAAGCGAATCAGTGCTCGTGGCCGCAAGACTCGCACTGGCGGGGGGGGTGTGCCAGCGCGTCGGAGAGTCCTTCGCCGGAGGAACAAGATTCCTGGCGAAGGTGGGATGAAATTGCTCATAATGGGTCTACCAGATGGGCTCTTCAGGCATGAACAATCCGTTGAGCTGATATAGAGGAGTGAGGGAGCAAGGAAGAGGGAACGACGACGACGCGGCGACCCATGCTCCGCTTTCCCTCTTGCGGCTCGGTCCTCCAACCGATCTCTAACAGAGATCTCCAACAGCTGCGGGCAGTGGCGGTGGCGGCGGCAAGCGCGGGGAGCGAACGGGGAGAGAGCAATGACAACTCCCCCCGCGGCGGGCCGCGAAGGCCGCGGTACCCAGCCTAGGGGGTGCCGCGGTTTCCTGGCCCCCCCCAGTGCGCATTGGCCCCTCTGGCGCCAACCCCCAAAAACCTGCGCAGCGATTGGGGCACGGGTGCCGATAATCCCGCTGGACCTCCCATAGGTAAGGTCGGAGCAGACCGACGAACTCCGTATATAAGCGCCCATGCGCAAAAGAGAACGTTGGATTTCTCGTGCAGGTACTTTGCCCTGCTCGTCTTCTGCAACTAGTGCCGTGGCGGCTGCGCCTCCGTCATCATTTTGTCCCTTCACCTTGAAGAGCGCGAAATGAAATTACCGTTGTTGTCGTAAGCGGTGAAGTTAATGTCTCACGACAACCGATCCCGCTTCTGTTTGGCGCCATTACGCGCCCATTTTCCACAATTTTCGTGATCATCGTAATGGTGGCCGCGATTCCAAGTGTCCTGATAGTGGCCGCCCTGGTATTTGATCTGCGTCGTGTAACTGCTCGAAACCTGACGCTCGTTCTTGGCGACGCCGAGGCGGATGCGCTGTAGAAATAATCGTGGCCGCAGCCGGCCTTGAGGTAGCATCGCGGTTCCTGCGCCTCGGCCCCGGCGACGTCGGCGTCGGGTTCCGCCGGGGCAGCCCGCGCGCGCCATTGCGGAGAGAACGCCCAGAGGCGGCGGCCATCGGGCCCCCTCCCGCCGGCGGCGCAGGGGGAGGAGGAAGACGAGATGCAGCGGGCGCAGGGGCAGCGACCGAATCGGCGTCCTCGGCGTCCTTGGTCTCAACTTCCATGGGTTCTGGCAACCGGCGCAGGAACCCCTCCGACCGGGTCGGTGGCGGGCCCCTCGGCGCGCTCCTCCGTCGGGCGCGGAGCGACAGCTAGATTGGGCGATTCTCCGACTGCCGTATCGGTCGTCGCAGTGTTCTGCGGTGGGCGGCTCGCGGGTATCCCATCGCCAGCTGTGAGCCGATATCAGAGAATCCGTCGTCAGCAAATGAGCGCAGGATGCCGACTGTGACTGTAGCGCTTTGCTGTCCGTTTTTGGCAACCAAGCAAGTCCACGTATCAAGATATTCACCTTGTGATGGCTCGTTCCACTTGGTCTGGTTGGGGGGCCCGGCCATCGCAATTTGGATTGGCCAGGGATTCGCGCGTATCGCGGTCTTGAGGCTAAGCCCCAATCCCGAGATCGCTGTTTCCAACAGGTCCGAACGCCTGATGGTATTATCTTATTGTCGAGTTCGTATGGACCTCTCCGCGTCCGTTGCGGGCAATGATCAACTCTTTCCTCGGCGTAGTATTTCCACCGATGCTCTTTGTCATTCAGGGGGGGGGGGGGGGGGGGCGTATCTCCGCGGGGCACGCGGCGTAGCGCTCGCGTGAGACATGATCCATTATGCGATCTCTCACTAAGTTCATCGCGCGTAGAGGCATGTGATCGCGTTGTGCAAGCTTGATGTTGCCCCCGCAGAATTCGCCGTGGAGTTTAGTGGCCCTTGCCGCGACGACTCCCTGATCAACATTTTCGTCGAGCGTTCGATCGACCGTCATATATCAATGCGTGAACATGGTTGCGGTCGCGATCAACGAATGCCGTCGAGTTTTGACCGACATTGCCAGCCTGGGCCCCCCCGACAAATAACCGGCTCTTTTGGCACGTGTCTGGTCGAAAAGGCGCCCCGCAGGATGTCGGACGCGCGTGTTCGAAGAACTTCTCATGCAATCCGCAGTCATTTCTGTTTTCTAGACCTCGAATTCCAAATCGGCGCTCGGCGTCTCTTCAGAGACAAGGAACAAGGGCCCCCTCCTATCTAGCTAATGTCAATTTTTCCGAGCATTCGCGATCAACGGTGCAATGGATGGGGCGGCAAGGGCCATGGTTCATCAACTCTCCATGTCCCTGTCTGGCGAAGTTCCAGGAGGCGCTTGGCGGCAGATCCCTCGGGCCCTTCGCGTTCGCGATGGGGTGCTCGATGCGAAAGTAAGGGCCGCCGCTAATGTAGGGCGAAATATTGCCCATCTTGGCTGCGTAATCGCTCGCCGGCCAAGTTGCCGCGGGGAGATCCGTTCCGTCCGCGGTGAGGTTCCCCCCCAAATCTGCCATCCATCTCTCGGCGCGATTGCGATGCCCCCCGCATTTGGCCACGTGGGCGCGCGGAGAGGATGGCGTTTCATATGTGCCCCGTTGGATTCAAATGCCATCGGATGGTAGGCCGCCGGTCGGCCACCTTGGTATTGTCAGTCCAGACGTTGTATGCCATGAGCCTCTGTCTGGGTGTTTCAAATCGAAAATCTGGCGAATGTGTGTAAGGCGGAAGGCTGGTGGCATTCTTTGCCTTCCACGAGGGAAGCGTGCGCATTTGTCTGGCAAGACAAGGCGTGCTTGCATTTGACTTTGCCATCCTCAAGCTGTCCTTCAACCATTGCTTTTAATCCTGTTTGCGGTGTGCCACATTCACCGGTGCGCGTTCGTTCCAAGCGGACGCGAAGGTCCTGGCTGGTGCAACCACCTTCATGAAGGGGAAGTCCTGGCCGTGGCGCTTCGCCCGTAGGATGGGGGCCCGTGGAGCCACCGGTCCAGCCGCGCCCGTTCCCTATCGATCTCGGCCACCAGATGGTTGGGTGCTCGGGGTGGGTGGTCTCCTCGGGCCCAGATCGCATCCCGATTGAAGTCGCTGTCAACGAGCCGCCCGCATGGTCTCCGCCAGTCCGGCCCCATCAGGAATAGCCGTTCATTTTCCACCGCCTGGATCCATATCCGGAGGCGCGAATTCCTCCGAGCCCGCCCGTGGAGGTAGCAGATCTGCGCGGGCGCAGAATCTATCCATCGATGAGGTGCCCCCCCAAGGCGTCGAGCAGGGCGAGGGCTTCGGACGCGAAGAACTGGGCCGTGAGCTTTTTGGCCGACGTCCAGGAAGTCCCGAAGGTCAGGTGCGCCAACCAGTCTGGCAGGGTCAGGGCCTTCAGAAACGTCCAAAACCCCAGCCCACATGGGAAGTCTCCCGCGCCTCGAGAACGCCCCCCCGACGCCTCCGGGCACTGCGAGCCACCCCCCGCCAGGATTCCCCCTCCGGGTGGGGCGCTGGATTGTTCAGTGCGCAAGCCCCTGAGCCCTAGTATGATTACGTCGGGTCTTCATCACTGCTGCTGCTGCGCTGCTGTGCATCATTCAACCTCTGAACTGATACTGCACTTGGTCTTAGTCAAACCCTAGAGTACATCTGAGTTCTCACTATCATTCTAGTCTCTAAGATCTAGCTATCCAGATCTTCCAAACCGAAACGAACAAAAAAGACAAAGCACGAGCAGGCCGGAGTAGCGGCCTCATACACTACATTGATGCTGAACTCGACCCAGTCGCGGTCGAGGGTGCTGAATTCGGTCCAGTCGTGGCCGATGGAGAGGAATATTCCCATCTCCAGATATCAGCACACACATACATGTATATATATATGTAAGTATACACATATATATATATTCACACATATATATATATATATATATATATATATATTTATCACAACCAATCACTGCTGACAATGTCGCTCATGCTCACTCGCCGAATGCTACATTCGTCTCACCAAACAGTATCAACAACGTTCTATGTTCTCGAGGTCGCTCTCTGTGAAATTCCCAGGTCGATATGCGATTCGCTCACATGTGATCACTTTCTTGTTCGCTGTGAACCTGGCCACCCGTCGTCAGCATTAACATTAACTGAGGAAAGACACCAGGCTTGGTCAGCGCGTCGGCGATCATCACATCCGTGGGAATATGCATACTGTAGCGCATTCTGCGTGGCATCCTCTCCTCTCTGAGTGCCATGGCTGCCAATCGTTGCTGTTTGTCCTGAGGCACTCCTTTAAGGTCAGTCACCAGTTCGACCATGTCCTTGCAGTCCGTTAAATGGTCGATCGGTGCAATATACTGTCCATTCAAGCTCATGTCGATCAAGACTGCTATCTTTTGACGTGTCGTACCCTTCAGTGCAACTACCATTTCTGTCATCAGTATTGCCGCCGTCTGAGCTCCATTCACCACTGCCAACCCGCAATTCGCCTTGCCCATCGAGGTCGTGTGTGCCACCTTCTTCGCCTTGCTGCTGATGGCCGTCAGTATATGACACTTGCCTGACATCGCGGCCGCGCTCGCAGGAGTCAGAATATGTTCGTCGCTTATCATCAAAACCCTGTCTTCCATGAGAAGCGCGAGCTGGCCTTCTTAAGGATATACTGAGGTCTTCGTCGTATGATTGGCGTCACCAATCGCTCTCAAGCAGAAGGGTGGTGTCATCCTCGGATCGTGCAGTCCAACCAGTGAGGTCCCTTGTCGTGCTCGCTTCAGTCGTGCATTCGCTGGCTTGAGATGGACAGTATTCGGCTCATTGTTGAAACCTTGCAGTTGCGTCACCTCTGTCATGATATGAATGTTGCACTGGCGCAAGAACAGCATTGATGTGATAATACTCCTGAAGACATGTGCATACTGTCCAATTACCATCTTCTCGTCGTGTCCTTCAGGGTTCTCGCAGAATGCTATCTTTTGCGGATGGTCGACCTGTTGCAGTATAGCCGTTCTATTGGCCAATATCTTGTACTGCGCGCCGTTGTGTGTGAACGGTAGCTGCTGCCTCTTCACTGCTCCGAACTTACCCTCCAGAAGCTTGATGACATCGCTCTGCGTCCTGGCTCGAGCTGCTGCCAGCAAGTCGTCCACGTGTATCGCAACTCCATCTGTCGCCTTCTCCTCCTCGTGTGCGTCACGTTCTCGGTCGGGTAGGTCATCGTGGGTCCGGTAGACGAAGTTCTCATCCCATCGACTCACTCGCGCTCGAAGAACGTCCACTAAAGATGCGGTGCGTCGACTAGCCCATACATAGGCTTGAGAAGCTCCGAGATGAACATCTGGATGTCCCGGCTCTTCGCGTGGATCTCGCTGCCGGGTAGCACATCCAGCAGTCTCCATGTAATGCTCGGTGGAAGCAGATCGACCTTCCGCACCGTCTCACAGTCGATCTTGAGCTCCTTGGAGCGACGATGGATCTCGTCAAAGCTCAGGCCCTGTAGGAAGGCCGTGCTGATGTTCCAGCTTTCGAGTGCTGCTGTGCCGTCGAGACAATCAACTTCTGGCTCAACCTGCTGGCAGTACTCGAGTGTCGCTGTACCTCGTGCTTCTGCTTGTCAAGGAAGCCTCGCCCGCGCAATCTGCTATTCACGTTCCACTCCTTGGATTTGGCAGCGTCCTTCCACTTCCTGACCCACGCAGCGTCGATAGCGTTCGTGCTTGAAAGGGATCGCCTGGCTCGACAGGCAACGACCTTGTGGTCAACGAAGGCCGCCAGTTCCTTCGAGTCTGCCTCCTCGGCCTTCGTCCAGCGAGTCAGGATGTCTTCTTCTGTCAGTGCATCCGGCTCCTTGGCCCCGATGTGACACTGCACTTCAGCTGTCCGAAGACAAAAAAGAAAGCAACTGTTCCGTCGCCGAGGGCCTCTGAACGTCCAGAGAGCTTCAGTCGCATTCCATGGCAGATCGCCTTCTCGTAGGCCTGAGATATAAGCGTCTGCTCGATTGCGCTCCTCAACCATCGTCGCGACAGGGTCGTCGAGATATGCTTCCTTGGTGTCGTTTATCATGTGCATGTCGTTGTCGTCATGCTCGATCGCACTGTGCAGCACATTGTGCCTGGGGAAGAAATCTTCATCTTCAACTGGATGCGGATCCTTCTGCTGTTGAGATGATTCATCCAATATTCGTTCGAGATCGCCCGTCAGATCAATGGCCGGATCCGCTGGTTCCAGAACTGCAGGTGGGCCATGTGGTTCTGGTTGGGTCTCGTCACGTCAGCGTCTTGAGGAGGAGGTTGTCCGCCTTCTGCCTGTGGTCCTGCCTCATGCGGGGGTGCGTGGCCGTGATCATCTCGGTTCTGCCAGATCCGCTCCTCGCTGTCATCAAGACGTCGACGCTGAGTCCCTGGCAGGAGGCTCGTATAAACATGATCTCCAAGCTCAGTGTTGCTGCGCTTCTCTCTTCCCACAATCGGTTGCTCCAGAATCTCGCTCAGCGGCTTTTGTGCATTCATTTTTTCGTCAATAAGCTTGCTGAGGTCTTTCGTGAGATCCAGAATTGCGTCGGTCGGCTCCAGGACAATAAGTCGTCCATGTGGTTCTGGTCGATCCTGTGCTGTTGATGTTGTCAGAGCTTCCGTCGCTGGTGTCGAATCTAGTCGTGTTGGTTCCGTCGCTGTCGGTGCTGCAGCAGTAGGTGTCCTTGTGTTCTTGCGCTCCGGCTCGCTCCAGAACGCGATCGGGTTCTCGTGTGAGGTCCATTGTGTCGTCCATGGTATGATCTGATGTTGGCACACTCCTGATGTCCTCATTGACCCGCACTGTTCCTGGTTCATGTCGCGGAGGCTGAGGAAACTGAGGCACTTGTTGTACAGGAGGTGCCTGTCGTGGTGTCTGTCCGTGTACTGGTAGCGCACGTGGCGTCGACGGTATCAGCTGTGCTCGCGGCGGTTCCCGAAAACTCTGCGTCGGTACAAGTGCAGTCGCCGGTTGAGCTGCCGCTGGAGGTGCCAAGGGAGCTCCAGCTCTTGATCACCAAGCCTCAGAGGAGGTAGTACATGCTGTGGCCGATGTCCAGGATCCCACGGTCTCGTGCGAGGGTCTGCCGTCTGTGGTCCAGGAACCACTGCCTGAGCGTCGCAAGAGATGGGCCTGTCGACCTCCGCCGGATGCTGTATTACCTGCGTCTGGTCCAGCATCGTCTTGTCGTGATTCACTGTCTTGTTGTGCATCGCAGCCGCCAGATCAGACATCCAATCGTCCATGTCGGGAATCAGACTGATCATTTCTGCCGCGTCGCGGTCGACATCGCTGACCGACTCTGGGGCAGAATCGATGTGATATAGGTCATCAGTGTTCGGCTGCGAGTGTTCGTCCAGAAAAGGGTCCGTCTGAGTCGATAGTGAATAGAAAACAAGGAAGGATGCGTTCTCCCACTTAATCTCGCTCAGGTTGTTGATCGCGACGCCTTTACTAGGACCTATCTCATAGGCCACATGCTTGGAAGGGTCGCTGCGCTCCCAGAGTACTATGAGGCCATGTCGAACTTCATGTAGTGCCGGTGCTCGCCGCAGAAAGGTGCCGCACAAGACTCCGTACAAGTTCTTGAGCTGAAATAGCCGCTGGCAGGTGAGCATGCGTAGCTTCCAAGGCTGGATGGCGATCAGAGTCTTGACATCTGGTGAGCACCCAACTTTCCATTCTGATCCACTGTCTTGCCCGGTCGTGTGCTATCCGTATGTGCTACCATCGACGATGTCCATGAGCTTCCTGAAGGTGTTGATTCGCATCGCCCCTAGTAGCGTGGTATCGCCAACCTGATATACCATGAAATTGGCCACATGCCTCCTCGAATATCGAACCGGTGCAATGTAGGGAATTTCGTTCCAAACCTCAATCGCCGTACCTTCCGTGACCTTGACCAACTCTGCTGGGCCGCGCCAGCCAGACTGGTCCTTCCGCTCGGGAATTCGGTAGATGTCCACGCTGTCTCCAGGTTTCATCTTCTGCTCGGGTCCATGCTGCTGTACTCGAGTGCGGTTCGCTCTGGCGATCCTGTCCTCCACGATCGCCCTGGCCATCTCCGACTTGGCGAGAAGTCGAAGGCGCACTGCCGCCTCGAACGGATCAGGGCAGCTCGTGGTCGCACTCTGTACCGAGTCCAACCTGGTCGCCTCCAAGTCGTAGTAGTCGCTGGGAATGAAGCCCAGAACGACCTGTGATTCAGTCTGGCCCGCGTAGCTGACCATGCTGTTGGACACCATGGCGGCCTCCTGCACTAGGTCGATCTCGGAGACCTCAAAGCCCTGCAGCGTGCATGTCCTCCTGAGCGTCATGGCACACAGACGAACTAGCTGGTTCCATCTCTCCACGAGCCCAGTCATAATGTGATCGTCGGTGCCAGCATAGCGTCTCTTGATATTCAGCTTGTCGCGGGTCCTCGACGGCAGCTCTGAGACTGGGCCTCCTTCTCGATCAAGGATCATAATCTGCATTGGCCCAGAGTAGCAGATCCAGATACGCATGATGGTCGTCAACAACTCCTTCGGTGTTCTGTCTGCCGCAACGTCCGCCACTTCATATCTCGAGATTTCGTCGATTCTTAGGATCCACGTCTTGTCCCACATGAAAAAAACAAGTCAAGCTGAACTCGGTGATTGAATCGTAGGGGTATCGTAATTCCTGCCTGTGGTTTCGTCATCGGTCTCGCGTGGTCTCTGCATATGGAGCATGCCTGCGTAACCCAAGCAATCACCGCGCTGATGGTCTTCGTCCAACACTCCGCGCTTTTAAGAAACACGATCATGTCCGGCCCGGGAGCGTGCCAGAATCGGATGTGGAAGCCCAACAGGAGGTGCATGAGCTCCTTCTTGTCGGTGGTCTCCTTTAACCTGGTGACATTTTTGCTGGGATCGAAATTCGGCTTCACATCGTGCCATTTCTCCATGGCGATCTCGGGTTCCTTCTTGATGTCCCACCTCTCCTTCTTAGGAGGAGCTACAGCATGAGGTGCAAGCGCTGGAGGTGGTGCAACCTCTGCGCCCAGTACCTCCGGAAAAGCTCGAGATGCCTGCTGTTCATCGCCGTGAGGTAGAGACTCCAGTGATATAATGGCCGGCTCGTCCTCACCGCGCTCTACCTTGACAGCAGGTAGGTCCTCATCTTCCTCCTTCTTCATCGCTGGCTCGTTCTCGTCACTCTTGCTCTCTTGTTCGACTTGGGCTGGTGCCGGTGGAGCCGCTGCCTCTGGTACTGCTGGATCGTCATCATATTGTTGCTCTTCTGATGGTGCTGCTGCGGGTGCCTTCTTCTTCTCCTCTGCTCTCTGTGCTGCCAGCGGTGGTGCAAGTTTGCAGTTGCCTGGCTTCCTGGTGTGTTCTTTGTCGGTCTTCGTGCCAAGTCTGCAACGTTCGCATCCCCAGTAGACGCGCGCGCGGACCAGGCGGAATGTCCTTCATGATGCCATCGCAGAAGTTCCTGGGATACACCGCTGCCTTGGCTGTCCGCTTGATGCCGTCTACCGCTCATTCGAGGCGCCGAAGGCGCACTGATCCGTCGTGTAAGTCTTCATGACACCGCTGTCGACTGTCAGTGAGAAATCCGACTTGTCCCAGAAATCGCTGTTGTTAAGCTTCTCAATTGCATGTCGCTAATCGTCGCTCTTGGAATCGCTGATATCCTTGTTCGTAATCTGATCGTCGGTGTCTGGTGACTTCGCTCCGTCTGGAGAGCCTTTGTATCCTTATGTCTGCTGGCGATCGACCATGGCATGCACGTCGGTGACCAGAAGGTGACTGATATCTTGCAAACTCGTTGAAGATGCTGAAGGTGGTTCTGATTGTGTGAATTCGCCATGTTCCAGCCATATCGGTAATCTACGGGAAAGCCTACTAGAATACCTTGAGTATATGCACGATGACTGAGACGACCGCTGCCTGACATTCGTGCTTGCATGTCAACATGCGAGATGCCCATGAGCTTCAACCACCTCGTGTAATTCTCGGGCGTCACCACTGGCAGCTGGGTTTCGAAGTAGAACTCCTCAGGCATAACTCGGTCGATTCCTTCCATGTATTTCTTCGTGCCATCGTCGAAATCATGCGGCCAGAGATTCGTGCCGTTCCACTTCGTCGTCTCAAAAGATCTCCATGGCTGGTTGTAGGCCTTGCCGGTCATATGCTCGCCGTAGTGTCGTTCACTTTCGCTTCTGGTGTGTCGAATCTCACTCTCATTCCACTCTCTGAGGTCTGAGCTTCTGAGTCGTCGTTCACACCAGTCGTCAGTGTCACGCCAGAAGCAGCTGGAGTCACCATCTCCATCTTCCCGTTGGGTTTCACACTATGCGAGTCAGGTACATGGGTGCTCAAACGCCGCCGCTGGCTCGGCTCGCCAACAGCAGCTGGAGTCACCGTCTCCATCTTCCCGCTGCGCGTTCCGCCATGCGAGTCAGGTGCATCGGTTCTCAACCGCTGCTGCTGGTTCGGTTCGTCATTCTGAAAGGAAAGAGAAGCTTCCGTGCTTGATGCTCCGATGCCTTCGCCGTCCATTATCCTATCCATGTATGATCTCGCTGCTCGTCGGAGTCGGTCTCGTTCCTTCCATGTTCCAGCACTCGGGTCATCAATCGGTAGGATGTATTGTCCAAATTCCGTGTAACGAGCTCGCATGAATGTTGTCGGTCGCAGCTCATTGCCGAGGCCGTCCAGGCTGTTGATGATGAGTACTCCATCCTTGTTCGGCAAGATGCCCGTCAGGAGGCCCATCGTGTTGTTGATCATGCTTTCCAGCGGCATTAGTAATGGGCATCTGCTGCCGGTGCCGCCTAGCATGTCCATAGTGAAGCTGCTGTTCGGCAGAGCCTCCAAGTTCAGGGGTAGCTTCCCAAGTCCAAGATGGATTGGCCACTCCGTCGATTCCAGAAAGCTTCGCTGCCGAGCTCGTCATTTCCAACTGCTGACCTTTGGGCCAGAGCAGCACTTCACAAACTTCACGAAGAGTCTCTGTGCCTCCTAGACCCTTGGCGGCGCACGGGTCAATGATGGGGCCCAGCCGCCCTTCTCCTCGAACCGTATGGTATGAAAATGCCTTGCCGGCACCGCTGTTGTCATCGTCATCTCCAAGGGAGACGTGCCTACTCAGCAGTGAGGTGTGCAGCGAGTCCGAGCATATCCTTTCTGCGGTGAGCCAGGTGTTCGTGCCGATAATGTAGCCTCTGGAGATCTGGCTCGTATCCGTTGTTGCTGGTCCGGGTCGTCGTCGCCCTCTGTGATCGTCGTCTGCTGCACAGGTCTCGAAGGAAAGTCAATCTTAGAAGGCTGATATCCGA
This sequence comes from Prorocentrum cordatum, assembly GCA_963575745.1. Taxonomy (NCBI): domain Eukaryota; class Dinophyceae; order Prorocentrales; family Prorocentraceae; genus Prorocentrum; species Prorocentrum cordatum. The sequence goes on from CAUYUJ010000310.1 coordinate 112,288, forward strand.
ACTTCGTGTAGATGTCTGCGTCGATGTCGTGGTCGTGCGGTCCGAGCCGCTGCCGAAGGGGTTGAGGGGTTGTTATTCGTCTACTCCTTTTTGTACCTCTGGAATAGAGTCCAGGAGAGATGTCTTGACTGTCATTGGTCTTTTGCCTGGATGATCTCCATGTTGCTGTCCTTTCTTGAAGCCTTTCTTGGTTCCTGTCCAGTAGAGCTGCGATGGGTATTCATATCCCTGATCGTCCTCATGCTGACATGCTTTGTGATAGACATCTGCCGCTCGCTCACTGAGGAATGACTCGCATTCGTAATGATCGTACTCGTCCATTCTGTAGGTTGGGCAGTCGAAGTACTGCGTCTCATCTGTGCGTCTGGAACCTCTTCGCGCATGGGATGTGGAGAACGGTCAGCAGGCGTCTGAGGCATGCCCCAAGGGCCTGCACTCGATGATGCTGAGGATGGTGGCGCCTCCTTCCGCGGCAGTTCCTCGTGGGCGTGCAGGTTGAGTTTGATATCATCTTGAGTGCCATCTGCGTGCGAACCAACCGCCGATGCGAATCCATGCTCACCTTGTTTTTGTTCGCTGCCACGTCCTTGTCCTTGTGGAGGTTGTCCTTCGTTCGCCGGGCAGTCCGCGTTCTTGTGCCACTTGGAACCACCGGCGCTGCATCCATTGCTGCCGCTGTCGCCGCCGCCTGACTTTCGGCACTTGGTGCTCATCTAGCCGCTGCTTTTTCCGCCCCAGTGTGCTTGATGATCGTCCTCGTACTGGCTACTGCTCCATCGTCCTTTACCTCGTCCTTTTCCTCCAGATCCGCGTCCTTTTGATCGTCCTCGTCGATTGCCTCTGCTTTTACTCTTGCCTTTGCCTTTTCAAGGATAATTGCCGCCAAATCTGTATCGAGGTCGAAAACCTCACATCTGGTATGCTTGGTCCAGCTCCGCGTCGTCAACCCATGCCTCTATGTCTTCTGCCTCATACCAAATGCCGTCGTCGTCGTATGCCCCGTAACTTCCATCACCGTTCTCTGTCCAATACTCTCTGCAGTGCAGACCGCTTTCCTCGTCATAGGTCCAATATATCAGCTCGCCGTCTTCGTGTCCAACACGTGCTCGGTCTCATTCTGTTCCTCCATCTAGTGAGTGCCTGAGCTGCCTGTGTTCATCTCCGACTTGGCGATTACGTGTGAGCATTGAGTGCACTGTCTGGAACTGATCCAAGTCTCCATCTATATGCAACTTGATGTCGGCGATGCACCTCGTCGGTAATCCACTCCATGTGAACAGCATGTGTGTCAATCCGACGTTGCTGATCGTCAAATTCGCCTTGTCGTTCGCATCTGTGTATCGCTCTCTGAAGTTCAGCAAGTACTCCTGCAGGGTCTGATTGCCACGTCGAGTGTCTAGAAGTCTGTCCAAGAAATCACACTGCTTATCTTGATCGTCTGCTTCGAATGCTTCCGTCAGCCTCTGCATCAAGTGCCCTGCTCCTGATATGTCTGCTTCGACTATGATATTGCCTGCTGCATCTCGCTCTTCGTCAACTCTAGGCCATGCGAGGGCTGCGTCTTCTTTGTACTTCTGGTCACCTCTCGTCACCTCCAGACTCATCGCAATAGTGAGTGCTCGATCCAGAAGTCTGGACGCCATGCTTGGTCCAGCCTCTCGCTCATCCAGCGGCGTCAGCCGCCACCAGAGATGCAACCTCTGCATATAGGCCTTGAAGGGGCATGAATCGTCGAAAGGTGTCCATCCTGGGGGAACATATCGGGTGAACTCCTGCAATCGATCTGGATGTTTGTAATCAGCCATTGTCTCTTGTCGCAGTCGTGCTCGAGAATAAGTCCAACGCACGCGCGCAGCCTGATTGGCTGCTGTCGGGGGGCGAAGAAGATATCCGCGAAAACCTTGTCCTGTCTATCTCTGCGGAGATGCCGTTCTTCTTGCAGATGCTCTCGTGCTTCTCCTCGAAGGCGCTGGCCTTCGCGAGGTAGTGGCTGACCTCCGCTGGGAAGGTCCACGCGGAGCGCTGCGTTGGCAACGCGTGGCCGAGGATCTGCTCCTCGAGGTAGCGCCTGGCGGCGCCGGGTGCGCGCGATGGGGCCGCGCGCGTGGTATGGAGCCGTAGCTCCGCTACCAAACTGGATTGTTTAGTGCGCAAATCCCTGAGCCCAAATATGATTACGTCGGGTCTTCATCACTGCTGCTGCCGCACTGCTGTGCATCACTCAACCTCTGAACTGATACTACACTTGATCTTAGTCAAGCCCTAGAATGCATCAGAAATCTCACTGGGGCCCCTCCTGGGCCTAGCTCTCCCCGCCGTGTGGCGATTCCAGACCGATGGCGGCGCTCGCGCACTTCCAGCTTGCCCCCGCGACCAACCCCCCCAGGTTTCATTCGGCCTGGGCGTCCGAAGGGGCCGCGCGCCCCGCGGGGGCGCCAGGGCCAGCGAGGCGCCCCCCCAACTCAAGGAGGCCACCCCGCCCACCTTCCCCGCCCCTCCAGTGCAGGGTGGCGCCCTTCGGTCCTGGCCGCGGGTGGGCGGGCGCTTTGGGTCGAACCCCGGCGCCCGCCTGCCCGCCCCCCTTGCCGCCTCCCGGGCCGTGCGGGGGCTCGTCGGGGGCTCCTTCCCCGCCCCTGCTGGCGGCGCCCCCTTTCCTCTCCGCGGCGCGGGGCTGGGCAGGGGGAGGGGCCCGGTCTGGGGTTCACCCCTCGCTTCGGTGAGGCGCGGACCCCGCTCCCCTTCCGGGCCCGACGTTCCTCGCGGAGGTGGGCCAGGGCCTGCTCGAGAATGTCCCGGTGCCGCGGGCTCCCCTTTGCCCCTGGCTGGGATGGCCCCTCCGCCGCGCGCCTGCCTGGGGGCAGGAAGTTCTCCCGGCGGCGGGGCCTGGGTGCAAAAAGTTTCCCCGGCGGCGGGGGGCGGGCGACCCCCGGCGCGGGGCGTCTCCCCCCCCGCCCTCCTGTCGGGCTGAGGCGGGTTCAAGGGGGGGGTCCTGCGTGCCTCCGTCATCCTCGCCCCCCGCGAGGTGCATTGGCGCGGGGTGCCTCGCCCCCCTGGGCCCCGACCGGGATTCGCAAGAAGCGGCTCCCCGTGGCGGGCCCCCTCGCCGCTCCCGCCCATGGATGGGCCGAGGGCCTGGCCTCCCGGGCCGCGCCCGCTGGCGTGGCGAGACCAGCCCGGGCGGCGAACGCCGCGGCCAGTGGAACGGCGAAGAA